>PITA01011670.1:43995-65710 GCA_004023965.1 Spilogale gracilis | reverse complement strand
GGAGTCATCTAGGCTCTGGGTGCTCACACCGCCCTCCCCCACCCGGAGTCATCTAGGCTCTGGGTGCTCACACCGCCCCTCCCCCGCCTGGAGCCATCTTCTTGCCCCTCCTTTCACCTGACTCCCCATAGCTCTCACCCAGATACCCGCTCTGAGGGAGGACTTTCTGGGGCTCCCAGGCCAGGCTTGGTGCCGGACCTCTCTGCCGAGCTCCTCCTGCTTTGGGTTTACTCTGTGGCAGCCCTGGGGCCGTGCCTCCTAGGCGCTGAGTTCCTGCAGGGTGAGGACCACAGCGGCCCTGCTTCCTAACTCCAGGTCCCCTGCTCAGCACATGGAGGCCTCTTCCTGGACAGCCGGGTCCTCCCCAGAGCAGGGCTAGGGGATTAGAATGTCCTTGCCCTTCTTCATGAACACTGATGCCGTTCTAGAGGTTGGAGGTGAAAAAGACATGAAGTTCAGGGGTTTCTTTCAGGCAGTGGCCAGGATCCTCATCATTCATGCACAGGTTTGTCCATCCCTTGGGTTCCCCTTAAGCACGTGGGGCAGCCGGTGGGCAGCCTCCAGGGAGCCGCTGAGGGCGCATCGGTGGGGGCTCCCTGCACAGAAGCTGTCCTCGGCTGGCGAGCGTGCTTGTGTTCCGTTACATACGGGCATAGTCCATGTTGTTGCGCCAGTCCTGCCTTCGTTTGGGATGGGTGTGCGGTTTTGTCACTGTGCTCATCTTCTCTGGCTTCATCTTGTCACCCGAGACCAAGCAGCAGCTGCCTGCTGTTGCTGGTCTCCATGCGTGTGGCCCAGCAAACTCCTGTGTGCTCGCCATGCTGCTCGGGTGTGGGTGCGCCGGGAGAGGGGGCCTGGAGGAGGAACGTGGGGGTCCTCCCTCTGCGCTCATTGGGGTGAGGTGTGGGCGGGGTCCCTATAAGGAGGTGAGAGGCACAGACACAGAGGGAGGACCTGTGAAGATGCAGAGAGAAGGCCACCTATAGAGAGCAACCGCTGGCCCTCCAGACCCCTCGCTCTTCGGCCCCCAGCCTAAGGGTACGTCCTGGGCTGTGGCGGTCCTGGCGGCCCCGCAGGCTCATACAGCAGTTATTGATGACTGCTGTGGCTCTGATCGTGGGGAGCACGTCAGGTCTCTCTTTGCACGGAGGTGTGATGACAGCAGCAGCCCTCCCGGGCCGGCTGCTTCCCTGAACACCAGCACCGTTGGCCGAGTCTAGGTGGGTAAGGTGGAGCCCAGCCCACGGGGAGGTAGGGGAGGAAGAGTCATGTGGTATTCTCTTGTGCTGAAAAGCAAAGTTGGAGAAGCCACCTTTTAAAATATATATTTGTTAGAGCAGCAAATTGAGGGGAAGGTGCAGAGAGTTCTGTGTCCCCTGCCCACACACGTGCACAGCCTCCCGCGTGACCTGCACTCTGGGTGGTCCCGTGGTGGCAGTCCAGGAGCCCACATGGCATGCCATCCTGTGCCATGGTTGGTTCTTGGTGAAGGCGTCCATTTTTTAAAATCAGATTCAGCCTTGAGTTTGAACAGCTGGCTCTGGTGAGTAATGCTTGTCCTGAATCCTGTTTACTTTTTCCACGTGATATTTCTGTGCCTCCGTGGCCTTGAGGCTCGCTTTCCCTCTAGTTCCAACGGGCCGGCCTCGGAAGCTCTGTGAATCAGCCCTTTCCTGAATGGAGCCGAAGGATGGCTTATGTCATGAGCTTCTGCAAAATGTGTGAGTGACGGGGCTTGCTTTTAAAACCTTTTCTGTTTTGTTTCTCTTTTTCTGTTCTTGGTGTCTTGTGGTCTCTGTGTGGCCTCGCCTTACCTGTCCCTGCTGTTCGGTGGCCCCGGAGCCGAGGGCGGTGGCTTTCCTCCATTCCTCTTGCTCCCGACACAGGAATGAGCTCCTTGTTCCAGTATCGGAAAGTGGCTGTAGCGAGCAAGCCGGTGGGAACGAGTGAAGGTGCTGGCAGGTGCGGGACAGGCGCTCCATACCTTCTCTCCTCTGACGAATGTCTTGTACCCCATCTCCCTGTTGAAGCTGCGGGGGCTCTCTGCGATACCCTCTCGCCTTTCCCTAATGGGTTAGCTGGTCTTGGGTCTCTGTGTGAGTGCCGGGGTCATCGGGTTGAGTTTTGATAGTATCTTTAGGATCTTGGATGTTATATTAATGTTTATGTTGCTGCGTAGATTTCTCCCATGTAGAAATAAGTTGTAATTTGCCTTTGATACTGCCGTGTATCCTTGAGAACTGTGCACAAATGAACTCAACTGATGAGTTCAGTAGATGGTAAGTAATTAGGTGATTGGTGTTTCCAACAGATTATGCGGAAGTGTCTGAACGTATATGCAGGTGTTTACAAAGTATTTTAGTGATAATTGGGGAAGTTAGCTATGTTTTCTAGATGGAATAGGAATTCATTTTTTTCCTCAATTACGGTAATGAGGTATAAGCCACCGTAGCTGCAGAATTCTGTTTACAACACATTTCCAGGAGTGACTCTTACATGACTTAAAGAGTGAAGGATGCATGGGTTTGCTCTCCACTTTTTAGAACTGAAGTAAATCATACACCAAAAAGCTCTTACAGTATTAATCTACAAATATAAAATTGTATTTGGAAATGGACTGGTGTAGTTATCCTCGTTCACTATGAAACAAAGGACGTTTTCTCCTAGGTGTGGTCCCCGTGCTGCTGAAGGTGTTCCTGACCTTCCCTCTGCACCTGCTCCAGGGAAGGGGCGCCCCCTCTCAAAGGCTCGTGGCTGGGACGCCCCGTCCTCCCTTCTGTATCAAGAATCGAGCCTGGGGGTAGCGGGGTCTTCAGGATGCAGGCTTGGGAGTCTTTGTAAAATGGGAAACGTGTGCACTGTTGATAAATGGCCACATATAAATGCATGACCCCTTGACTAACAGGCTGTGATGGAATTGAAGGTGGTCTTTTCTGGGAAATCCTTATTGAAATACTGCCCATTTTGGGCAAATGTAATAGTGCCACAAGCCCTCTAAGCTTGGTGAAAACATTATAGAATGCAAATGGAAGGTGTGTGGGTGTTTTTCCTTCCAGGATTTGTTACCTTTGCAGAAGTGAAGAATATCAGTATTTCATGGCCTTTGCCCAGGATTTTTGTGTCCTGCGCCTTCTAAGGAGCATGGCTCTGATCCTCCGTTGGCTTTCTGTCCTCCTGAGGTCCTTGACCCCGCTGCCTGGGCTGGGGGCTGGGAGGACACCGTTTTCATCTGAGTTTGCTAATTTCCCCGTTCTCCCTCTTTAAGTGGAAGCGGTGAGGTTCTCTCTCCTTACTCTCCGAGATTGGAAATTGTGTCGCAGTTCTCTCTAAACATCGTGAACTCCCTGTGCAAATCTCCTCTGTCTTTCTGATTGCCACCCAGCGCCGTGCCCCGCGGAGCACGCTCCCCATGCCTCGGCTCTCCAGCGGGCCTCCCAGCCTTCGTTTCTGCTCTCCGTGAAAATATCATCGATCTGGAGTCTCTCACAAAGTGTGTCACATCCTGTCTGCAGTTTCCCCTTTCCCTTCAACTTGCTCTTATTTTCCCACTTTGGTCTCAGATACCCTTGTAATGAGCTCCGTGCCTGCTGCATCCGGCTCTGCCGTGGGGTGCATGCGCTCCTGCCTGGCCCACGGTGGCGGCATGACCTTCCCTTCTGCCTCGTGCTCGAGATTCCGAGGAGCAGGGTTTGGCCTTCTAGGGGTTTTGTACAACAGCGGGTGATCACCTAGTTCTCCGGGAATACTCGACTTCCCAGGGCCCACGTGCGGGCATCTTCTTTACCCTCCAGTGTTAACCCTCCTTCTTTCTCGAAGTTTCCAGCCCTCCGAATGTGAACCATGTCCCTGAGGACAAGGGTGAATAAGATCTTAGGGCATATTGCGTGGACCTCGACCACATATTTACCTGTATACTGGATTTTCAGTATTTATTCAGAAGGACTTTTCTCAAATATTTAATAAGAATTAATAATTGAATGTACTCTTGGCTTCTTACTTCGCCCTGGGATCTCGTAAGATCTTTGAAGCTAAAACTAGTTTGGGCCCTTAAGGGGTTTATAGAAATTAGGTATGTCTGAGTATGGAAATGGTTGGCATGGTGAAAAAAAATTGAGTCCTTAAGTAATTTGCTGTTCCCAGTGATAATTAGAAGAAACCCCATCCTAGCTCCAATTTCCAATCTTTTTTTTTTTTTCCTTTTTTTCCCTCACTATTTTAGGGGAGAGTTCTTGAGGTATTAGCAGCCAATTTTTTTTTTCCAATAGATCCTCAAGGTAAGTGGCTTTGGCATACTGTGTTGCCTTGATGAGTTATTAAATTGTCACTTCTGCGAGATGAATGTGGGTGATAGAGTATGCTGTGCCTGGTGTCACCTTAGTCGTCAGGAACAGTCCGGGAAACTGAGTCAGAATAAATTCTTCTAAATTTATGATGGAATTAGCAATTTTATTAGGTCCTTTGAAAAGTTTATAGTTTTGAGAAAGACTTATATATATATGTATATATATGTTTGTGTGTGTGTGTGTGTGTGTGTGTGTACACACATCCATCTTTGTTCTCAGAGGCCTGCAGACTGCCCTTAATTTGTCTTGGGAAAGGACACTGGTTTTAGTGGCATGCTTAGGAGTGGGCCCGTGCAGGTGCTGCTGTTCCCGGGGCAGCCCATGCAGCAGGCGGACGCGCTCCAAGATTTACGGTGTACCACCTTGGCCATCATTCCCCTAAGTATTAATTTTAACTCCACTAATAAGAAACTGAACAAAAGTGGAATTATGAGTTCAGTAGTATTCTATGAAAGGTCAGTTGTTAAAAAGGCAGAGTCTGACATTCTGTGAGAAAGGTGCCTTCATTAATCATCCTGATAGGAGCACGCGGGGCGTTCTCGACCAATCCCAGGGAGCCTTGCAGCGTGCGGTTTCAGGGCAGGCACGCATGTCTTTATACAAGGATTACTTAAATAGATACCGAGTGATGTAAGGAATTTATCTCTGCAATGTGAAGATGTGTATATAATATGAAAAATCTTATAAAGTATGCTTTACTCTTTTGAAAAGGAAAAACAGCAGTGAATTTTAGGGACCTGTTAGGACGGAAGCATGTCCCGGACCCCACTGGCTGTCTCCACGTAGCTTTGCTGGGCGTCAGGTGGGTGAACGCACACCGCCTACACCCGGCTTCCACAAACGTGACTTTGGTCCCTTTAGTCCCCTTTGCTTCCTGTGTTAATGGCTGAGCTTTCTACGCTTTGACCCTGTTGTGTGAACCAATCCTAGCCTTCCCTCACTTTGTTTTCACCACAGCAGAGTGCCTACTGTGTGCAAAGAATGGAGACCTGACATTAAATTAGGAGTATTTTGTGTGTCCTGCCGATTTCATGTGGAAGTTCAGTACAGACCCATAAACTCCTAAGCAGTTAACTGGAGACATCATAGTTGGACATCTCTTCTCGTGGCTTCTTGATCAATCTCCATTCAGCTATTAAAGACAGTATTGTGAGTGCACAAGTCTGTTTCTGGATTCTTCTTGTGTTGCTGCTACTGAGTTTCCTTGAGAAGGCACCTAAAAATGACCCATCGAATACTCAGTATTTCTCCTTAAACAGGTATTTTCGAACTTTTCTTCCCCCTGAAGATGGTTTGTGTCAACAGGATATTGCTTTTCTTGTTCTGCCCAGTCTAGCTGCAGTATGGGGGAGGCGGTGAGAGGAAGGAGCTCTGGCTGCCTCCCAGGAGATGCTGTCTGTGAAGGAGGAGGGCGGGGAAGTGGCCCTTTGTTTTCAAAGTTGCAGGAGCGTGTCTCTGCACTGCTGCGATTCGCCCGTGCATCTCCTTGCATCACCCCCTTGCATTACCTCCTCCTTCACTGTAGAAGCCGAGGGTGGAGACTGGGCTGTGAGGACAGGGATGATCCCAGGTGTGGGGCATTTCCGTTGGAATTCCCACTCAGTGCAGAGAACACTGGGGCGGGTCAGGGCAGCAGTGCAGGGAAAAGGCCAGAAAGGAGGTTGCTGCGGCCCTGGCTCGGCTAAGCCTGGCAGGCCCTGCCCTCCGGCCTGAGGCCTAGGGTGAGGAGGCTGCAGGTGCTCGGACCCCACCTGTTCCGCACCTGCCCCAGCGCTGTACCCTCAGGTGGGCTCACGGCGACAAGTGCAGAAGCTCCAAGACCTTACGCAGCTGGCCCAGTGTCCCGTGTTGCCGCCGTCTTAACCGTTTTGTAAACGTGGGCATGCAGCTCATAGCTTGTCTGCCAGTGGTGGCAGGAGTCTCCCTGCCTGGAGGATGGTGAGTCTCCTCCACAGCCTAGAATCCTGCACGGCAGAGGTTTGGTTCAGTTTTGTGAAGACAAAGTTTATTAGGTTCCACACATTGCATAAACTGCTCCGTCTGCAGTGTTACAATTCTGTCTCTTGTCATAATTTTTGCTTAATGGCTGTTTGTGCTACATTGACCAGGTCCATGGGTTGCTTAACATAAGTGATTACATTTGCTTATGATTAAGAACTTCCTCCATTAGAAATGCAGCACCCAGGACTTGTAAATGATTTGTTGTTGAAGCTTTATACTTCATTAGCCACGTTGTCAACTAAGAGTTGTCTAAGAGTTAGGGATACTTGTAATGAGCTGTGTAATAGAGACCCCTCCAACAGGATAGAGACCGAGTCTTCTTGGAGCAGCTTAGCATGCAGATAAAAGGCTACCAGCCCCGTGGTGGAGGCACCATGCTGTGGGCTCAGGCACGCTCTGCTCTGACTTGGAGCGGTGTGGGTGAATGAAGTATTTTATTACTGGAGCAAGACTTGTTGTAAAACATTATATACCATTCATGACCAAAATCCTTCAAAATTCTCTGTGACCATTCCCCTCTGAACCCTATAGCTTAAGTCTTAAGCATCTCACGAGTCTCTTGATAGAGCACTAAAAAAAAAATTCCATCTGATGGTGTCTGTTTAGGAATGCCCCTCCAGTCCTCCTGGGCCTCCCACCCCTCGTTCCTCTTTGGCCTTTCCCCAGCCTATGATGATGGGACCCCTTGGGCCCGATGTCGTGTGTACAGTACCGTGGGTGCTTATGTGCTTTACTCTCAGAAGACGCCCAGCAAAGGGAGGGACCTTCCTGGAGTAACTACATTAAATGTGATAGGCATTTTTGTGACAGACGTAAAATTCTTACTCTCGAAAGCAGTTGTTTTGTGGGTTAGGCCGCTGTGTTAGCTTTTCTCTTCTGACAGCAGTAGGAGCAGCTTTGTTTGCCTGTTACGGGTGGGATTCGGGTGGCTTTGTGAGCCTGCCGTGTTGCTGATGCGGCCCTGGCTGGGGTGGGGGGGTGACCGGCTCTGGAACTTGAGCCAACCAGGCCAGGCCGGTCCTGACTCTGCCGCTTCCCAACCCTGTGATCTTGAAGGAGCCAAGCATCTTCCTCTAGGTCACTTTGTAAAACGGAGTTAATACCAGTCTCCTAATATTTTGGGAGGAACAAGAACCCAGACCCCCAGTTAAAGGTGTACTTGGCGTATAAAGGTCCTCAGTCATTCTGTGCGTGTCCACTGTGGCACGTGTGGCTCAAGGCACCTGGTGTCTGGTTTCTGGGGACGGTCGGAGTGTACGGCTGGCTCGTTGGGCTTGCGGTGCCCTTTGCTGGTCCTGGGGTGGGGGCGGGGCCGTGAGCATACAGAGGGCGTCTCTTCCGTGCTCCTGGTCGCTGTGGCTCTCCCCGGCCAGCTGTGACCTCACTTTCCCTCCCCTGCATCCTCATACTCTGTAGGTCTTCACCTCATGTGCTACTTAAAGATTTCTTAAGAGACCATTTTGTCTTATAGAAATTAAAAACTGGAGCAGCAGAATGGGATGCCATGTGAAGGTATGGAATTCCCCTCATCCAGGCTTTATCTTGCTGCTTGTAGGCAAGGTCAGGGGACCGGGCGTGCTGGTTGATAGTGCTTCTGTCATTCATGGATTGCTAATTTTTGGAGTACTGCAATACAATTAAATATACTTAACCTTAAAATTACCCTGAACGTGCCTGAGTCTTTGATTCACAAGCCCCGTCTGGTTCTTAACACGGCCTCGGTTTGATCGTTACAAGGATGAATCATCCTTGTGCTGGTGGGAATGGACGGTTTCAGCAGTTTAAATGCCCAGTAATTGAGAACTTTCCCCTCTGCTCTGTGTGCAGTGCGGCCAGTAGAAGGTGAAATCTTGACCCTTCGTCTCTCTATGCTCTGCCTGTCGCCATCTGAGTTTGAAGATGAGCTCAGGGAAATGGGGCACCGTGGACCCTGCCGGGCACCTGTCATGTTCCCCAGAGCTGGTTCCCCCTCTTCCTCTCTGCCCTGTCTCTCTGGCTGTGTCTCCTCTGCCTCCCTTTCCTTTCCCTGACTTGGCTTCCTCATTCGCACCCTGCTTCTGAGAAGCCTGCTTTGCTGGCTGCGTGCTGTGCCATGGGCAGGTCCGGAGCTACGGTGGTTCTGACTGCCCCCGCCCCATGACTCTTCTGCCATCGACCCTTCCCCTGGGTGTCTTCCTCAGGTGCGGGGCTGGAGGCCAGGATCCAGAACGGGCTTCCGTGCTCTGAGGGCTGCCCCATCTTCCCCCAACAGATGAATGCTTTCTGTTTGCGGTGGAGAGAGGGAAGGCCCTTACAAGAACCTTTCCTATTCTTACAAAGAGAAAGGGCAGCTCCTGCATGGGGTCCTGTTCATAGAGAGGCCCGAGGGGTGGGCAGGGCCCCGTGTGACAGCAGAATCTCAGAGAGCAGTCACATTACCGAGAACCCAGTCCACTATGTGCTGTGATTTCCTTGTAGGTGGGATTGAAAGAATTACAGGTGCCCTGGGCTCCTGACAGGTAAGAGTGTTTAAAAAAAAAAGGTGAAAGATACAGTCTACCCTCTGAACTGATCTACAAGGCCATGAAAGCATCACTTTGAATAATATGTGGTAGATGTGTTAGGAAAATGTAGTGCTGGTGTGTGGACCTCCCAGCCCCCGTGACCGTATTGCACTCTATCTTGTTGAATGATGAATATGCTCCTGTGTGTTTCAGCTGTTCATGTGTGGCTGAAAGAAAAACATATTGAAAATGTGAAATATTGAAATTTAGAAGTTGCTGTGCTTGGCTGTAATTTCTGGCCCTTTGCATAGGGCAGGTCTGTTCCTAGTGACAGCCCGTGACACACAGCTGTGTCAGACACGGAGCGTGACCTGTAATCGGTGTTCTCCCTGCGTCAGTCCCAGTGCCTGGGTCAGAGCCCAGAGACCACGCCAGCACGACGTGGGGGCGGCCACTCCCGGACGCGCCCCTTTGCGAGAGGATCGGGGCTTCTGCCGGGACATCTGAAAGTACCTCGCTGACCGTCACTTGAAGTAGTTCATTTTGGGGTGTGGAACACAGAAACCCCCCACCCCCCAGCCTCGCTCCTGCCGGCCCCTGGAGTGCTGCTGGGCTGCTGCTAAGCTTGGGCCCTGGTGTATGGACGTTCGTGGGGGCCTGCCAGGGAGAGGGCTCCCTGAATGTGCCTCAGAGGGCAGGACTGTCACAGATGACCCTTTGCAGACCCTCTTTAGGGGCCTGGCTCCGCTGCTTCTGTGGGACCCCTGCTGACAGGCTCCTCAAACTCCCAGTGGCCCACACCCAGCCTGGCCCGTCCCTCAGCAGCAGCCAGGCTGCCCGCTTGACCAGCTCTCCAGGGCTGGGGTGGGGAGAGGGTAGAGCTCCCTCGTGGCCCTGCCTGCCCTCGCAGAGGTGTGGGGGCAGCTGGGTGCTTGGGAGACCCCCCCCCGCTCAGTTAGTGCAGAGCTGTGGCGGAGAGCGGCTTCCTGGCGGAGTGGAGGGGCGCAGCAGAGGTGGGGTGAGTCCTTGTTCACCAGCCCCTCGATGGCTAAACACATGTAGAACAGTTACTCTAGTTCTTGGATCAGGACCCAAGCTGCCTTTCGACTGTACCTTCATGGCTCCGGGTGGGAGCGCCCAGCTCTGGTGCCTTGGGGCCTGTTCCCGGCTTCCCGTGCCCCTTCTAGAGGGCGGCCGCGTCCTGCCATCCTGCTCCAGCCTCACTCAGGCCAGGCAGCTGTTGGACACACAGCCAGCCGCAGTGACCCTCCCCTTCCTGCACACTCCGTCTGTGACTTGCCTCACCTCTGCTTTGGGGTCCCGAGACTGCCCTGCCCTTGATGAGTCACCACGAAGGGTCACAGTACTCCACACAGGGTCATCCCATGGCTCATTGCCGTGGAGGAAGAACACGGAGCCCGAATAAGGGAAAAGGCACAGCGGCCAGGTCTGGAGGACCCCAGTCCCAGCGTCCAGGGGGCCTCTGCTCGAGGGACGTCCTCCAGCGGCAAGTTGTGGTGGCGTGTATGTGTGTGTGCGTGCGAGCAGTGTGCCAGGTTTCTTCCTCGGGGCGGGGGACGGTCATGGAGGCACCCCGTGTGCAGCATGGACAGAGCTCCCGATTCCCAGGAGGAAAGCACGTGTTCCCGAAGCTTAGGAATAGCAGGGGAAAACCAGGTGGTTTGCATGGTCCTGGTGTGAGCAGGCACTTTCCTCAGGGCCAGTGGGCGCCTGTCCCACATTCTGGGGCCCGGATGCCAGCAGGGGAGCCCTTTCTAAGGAGTATGGGGCCTGCTGCCTTCTGCTTTTGCGCACCTGTCCTCCAGCGGTGGCGTCTCCGCACCCCTGCCCCACCACATCTGGGCTGGCCTGGTGACTTGGTCGCTAGCCTGGCAGACGGGGCGTTGTGGGGTGTTTGAGCTGAGGCCTCGGGGGGGGCTTCGCGGCCGCTGCCGATAGCACCTTGGGGTCCTGCGGAGACCCCGCACTAGCACCTTGTGGCCGGGAGGCCAGCGGTGGGGCTCCACAGCACCAGCTGCTGGTCGTTTCGGGCGGTCGTCATGGGTCATCGGGCCCCCGTTGAGTTGCCGGCCTGTTGCTGCCACGGGGGACCCCAGGCAAGGCCGTCAGAACGGCCCCACTCAGCTCAAGCTGCTGATTCGAGAAGGAGCTGATGAACAGCGACTGGTTTTAAGTCTCTCTGTGTTTGGGGTTTGCAGATCCCACTTGGTAACCTGTGCGGCCTCATCCTTTCCCAGCTCAGCATTCGTCCACGTGGGAGCAGTGGTCAGTGCCCACTCTGCCCTCCCTTCCTCAGCCCTGTGTCTCCGCGTGGCCTCTGAGCACTGGCTCCCTCCTGCTTTCCTACCTTTGTCATCTCTCCTGTGTCCTTCGTCCTGGCTACCAAGTTCCGTCTGCCAGCCCCTCACCATCCTCTATTCTTTCATTTACCCTCCTGGCTCTGGCTTTCTCCCATGCCCCTTCTATAGTGCTTTATCTCTGTGCCTCTTCGAGTACCAACACCAGTAATCCTTCCTAACAACTGGTATTCTGTGGTACTGGGTCCCCTGGGGTCCTTCACTCAAGCCCATCACCATCTGTGTCTCCCTACCTGGGGCCCACTTGGCCACCTGTGAGTTCTGCAGGGGTGAAGAGCACCCCTGTCCTCCCCTTGAAGCCCAGGTGCCTGCCCAGGATGATGTGCACACAGGGCTTACTGCGTACTCCCATGGAACCTGCATGTGTTCCCACAGACCCGCAGACCTGGGTCGGAAGCAGTGCTCATGTCTGTGTGGTAGGTGTCTTTGAGGCCATCTGATGACCGAGGGCATGAAATGTCCCCTGGCCTTCTGTATTCTCACTTGGTCTTGTGGGAGAGGCCACTTAGCCACTAGCGGGCTGAACGTAGCGCTCAGGTCATACCTGTCCCGCACGGTGTAGTCATGCACTCCCGGCCGGGGGGCTGTGGGGCCTGACTGCGGCGGCTGTGGCAGGTCCTGGGTTTGGGGATGGGCAGACGGAGTGACCAGTCCAAGACTTAGGTGTTGGTTGATCCCAGGGAAGTGCTGTCCCCTGTGCCTGACAGGCCAGAAGTGATGGTTCAGACGGTGGGGTCGCTTGCCCTTTGCCTGGGTTTTTCCCAAGAATCCTTGCCTGGCAGACCTGCTGCTAGCAGCTGGAGCTTTTAGAAACCTGGGACACAGTGGTAACTTTGTCTTTTTCACAGGAAACCGGTGCCTTTCTTCCGGCTTCAGCCTCTTCTGGTCGATGACCCCCAGTGCCCCTCACCACCCCCCATCCAGCATCTGTGTTCGACAGGCCTGTCACCGTTGCCTTTCACAGCCTCCTGCTTGGAGGAGCATTGTTGTCGTCCCTGAAAGAGGGGCTGCTCACCGCCATTGCCGTCACCCTGCCCCCACCCCATGTCCCCACCGGGGGCCTGGGAGGAGGCTCTCCCAATCGCTAGTGGCTTTGTTCACCAAGATGTGTGCCTGCCAACAGGGGCGGCTTGGCAACTGGTCCTGAGCACCCCGAAAACCTCGAGCTATCCAAGAAGCACTATGTC
Source organism: Spilogale gracilis (assembly GCA_004023965.1). Taxonomy (NCBI): domain Eukaryota; kingdom Metazoa; phylum Chordata; class Mammalia; order Carnivora; family Mephitidae; genus Spilogale; species Spilogale gracilis. The sequence goes on along the minus strand of PITA01011670.1, from coordinate 53,318 downwards.
TGTAAGAAGATTCAGAAACTGGGGAGAGTGTGGGGCTCAGGGTGCCCCAACACGTGGATTAGAAATCCTGGACTCGTCCAGAGGCAGACAAGTGGCAGCCTTATTGAAGAAGAAAAAAAAAAAAAATCTACTGGAGTCTGGATACAGTATCTTAGTAGTAATAAAAGCAGCCGTGCAGATTTACTGGTGGAGGAGTTTTAACCGTAATACTGTGGAATGGTAGGTTATTTTGTGTTCAAGAGCTACATTTATCACAAAAATGATGATATACAAATCACTTCCATATCACAAAATGTTCGTGGTCAAAATTGGCTTGAGGCAAGTGATATCTTCGAGTAAACAGTATATGAAGACCATATCTTAAAATGATAGATCACCTAATTTTGTTCTGACAGAGGTTTTTGCCGCAACAAACATCTGTCATTGAAATACCAATTCAGAGATATGGAAGCCAAGTTGTCGAGGTTTTCTCGGATTTGTCACTCCTAACTTAAGAAGGCTGCTGTTCCACACGGTAGCTTTGCTAGGATATTAAGCAGTGTTGCACTTAAGGCGTATTAAAATAAAACAGGCGATCTAGAGAAATACTCCTGCTCTACATACAAGCGAGCAGCCCTCTGAAAGTACGGAAGTCAGGCAGTGGCCGAGGAGCGTGTAGGCGTGTCCCCTGAAGCTCGCTTCTCACGTTTGGGACCCAGGACTTGATGTCCTGAAAGAAGAAACTTGGCATTGTGTCCTGGGTTTCATGCACTCACCTCAGGTGGTTTTCAAAGGGCTGTGATTATCATGTTATTCCCAAGACTTGGAGTACCGCTTTGTGCTGTCCCGACAGGGAGCAGGTCCACGGATTGAGAAGATGCTGATGTCATGGGGCCTCGGGGTCTCCTTTTACTTGGCATTCCTCCTTGCCGGGGGGAGGGGGGATCTCCCTCGGAGTCGTGCATGGCACAAATGTCCTGGGATTGGAGGTTTCAGGGAGCTCTGTGTGTGGACTGATGTCCTGGGACTTTAAAGAAAGATTGCCAGAGAACTTCCACTGCACTCCACTGTGGTGGTGGTGGTGGTGGTGTTTTTAATTGATCTTGGTCCAAAACTTGATTATGTGATAGGTTTTTCTTTCTCTTTCTTTCTTTCTTTCTTTCTTTCTTCCTTCCTTTCTTTCTTTCTTTCTTTCAATGCAGAACTTCTGAGATGCTTGAAGATTTTTAGGAACTCATCATTTGATGACCAATTCGTAGACCTTGTGTTTCAAACAAAAGAGAGCCTCTTTTCGGGCCCACAGGGACTGTGAGAACCCCCGGTGCTGATTTCACTGGTGACTCCCGTGTGCTTGGTCAGGGCTGGGCTTTCCAGCAGGCCAGCTGGCCCTGCAGTGGGCCTTCCTCCCCTCCTGCCATCCCGTTCATGCTGCCTCCCGGCTGAAGCTACTTCTTGTGGCTTGCCATTGCTTCCCTTCAGAGAGCAGTGTTCTAGACCTCTAGCAGCTTTGTCCAGCCCTCCTCTTGCCCATCAGTTGACCCTCCTAGAATGGAGATTTCCAGTATGTTCACCGCTTCTTGCATCAGAAAATCTGTCCGCATTAAACAGGTGCCCTCCCACATGTCACTTTTATTCCGTTGTTACTGTCTGTGATGAGCTCTGGTCATCACACGGAGCGTGAGGTCAGGGGCGTCAGAGTTAGGCGTTGTTGTCATCTAAGGCCCAGCTCCAGCCCTTACTAGCTTCAGGAAGCTACGTTGTGTAACTTCTCTGAGTTGCAGTCTTAGCTACTGACATGAGGTCCTTCTGCTTGCTCTTGGGGTCCGAGTGTGACGATGTGCCTTAAGCACCTGGCCCAGGGCCACGTGGTGGCAGAGGTAAGCATAGTGAGGCCCGTCGCTGTGTCCATCCTGTTTGGTGTCTGTTACATCGTGGATGACTCGAAAACCCAGACGCACTTTCCATTCCCAGTCTTTCTTGAAAGTTAACCTGACTGGGTAACCTGTCCAGGTTAACAGCCGGTTGTTCAGCCCACGTCCTCGAGTCCACACTCGTCCCACTGGCCTGACGCATTCCCTGTGTTCCCACCGCCAGCTATACCCATGACCGTGCCCTCCTACCCTCCTCCTAGGTGCAGACCTGATGGGGACAGGGGATTGAGCACCGCCCTCCCCCCCATGCCCTGTGGCCTCAGCCCCGGGAGAACACAGTTTGGGGCTAAGAGCTCACTTGGGTGGATTGTGGCCTCATCAGTGAAATGCCCAAGTGCTGACGGGCCTTGTGTGCAGCAGGCGAGGATGGAGAGCTAGAAGCTCAGCAGATCCTGCAGGAAGGTTCTGGAAGGAGTTCTGCCCCCGGCTCTGCTGTTGCACACAGGTCGTCTTACCTGTGGCACCATTTCCTCCCGTTCATTACGACGGAGCTGCATACGCAGGTTTTAAGGGACTTTCTGCATTAATAGGCTATGGAACACACGTATTTCCCCCCCTTAATTCTCAGAGTATATGTTCATTCTTGGTCTATGTACGCAGTGCTCATTCTCAGTAGCTGCGTACAGGTGGAGGCGAGGGCTTCCCCTTTGAAGGGAGGCTGCTTGCATTTCTCTTCCCCATGGCCACAGGCCACCCCTCGCCCGTGCCCCCATGTCCTGGACCCTGCCTCTGGCCCCCGCACACCGTGCTTCCCTCCAGGAGTCCCCTGACCGGGATCCAACACTGAGGGCGCCAAAACCAAGAATCAACGGTTTTGAGTAGGAATAAGGGGCCCGTTGCATTAGATTCCTTTGTATTCTTAACGTAGATGTGTGTTTAAAAAATCCTCCCTCCCACACCCGGTTCCCAGGGCCGCTGTTGGGCTCCGTGCTCCTGGCCGCGTGCGTGGGCTGCGGGCCCATGGGGGTCCCCTTGGCCGTGGGCTCTCCGCCCGGGGCCACCTCGCGCTCGGGGGCCTCGGGACCGGGGTCTGCAGAGTCTGTTTTCAAAACAAGTTGTTTTCTGAAATATGGTAGTGAGCTTACCAAAACTGGTGAAGCCAATGGAGTCCAACAAAAATACTGCCGTGAAAATGATTTTAGTGCCACATAATGAGTTCTGTTTTTCATATCTGGCAGATATTACCCCCTAAATCTAATCTGCAATGCTGAAAATTATGCCATTTTTTATGATTTGTTTAATTTTGACTGAAAAAAAAATTCACTATTCATCGATTCTTGACCTGCGAGTATTGAGGGGAAAATTTAGTTAATAAGAATTTTCATGAGGTGTAAATTTAAATGTATGAGGACTCGGCCTCTCCTGGAATACTATAGACATTAATTTAAAAATTCTATAAGAGCCTGAGGGCCTGGGGCATCTGAGGAGCAGAACGTGGAGGCATGATGGCTGTTAGCTGGTAGGCGAGGTCTGTTTATATGATCCAGGGCCGCTGCTCCTCCCCAGGCCTGCTTGTATGGGGCTGAGCCTAATTAGAACATTATCTTTGTTGTCATCTAGTTGCCTGTGAAATGTATCCGTGCACCTACGAGAACCAAGTCGAAGGGAAAGCAGGCCATGAGACGGGTGTGTGCGCATATGCACAGAACGTCTCCTCCTGGTTCCCCAGATCTGCAGTTCAAAGAGGGCTTTACTGAAGTCATAAAAAATGAAGGATCCTAATATTGAAGTTGGGAAATGTGAGTGAATGACATATTCTTTACACACCTCAACTGTCAACATTTCTAATCAAATCACCCAGCCTTCTTCCTTCTTAAATGATACAGGCAATAGTTCCCGTAATAAACACCCCTAAGTCTAATGAGCGGCCCTAAGGCAACTTCAAATGCATGAATTCATTACACTTGAACAACATAATCTGCAGGGCAAGGATGCCTGCTACCCAGTCTCAACTTCATACAGCTTGGGTGTTTTATGAAAAATGTTACACATTTTGTTTACAACGTAGTGCTGCTGTTTGAAGTATTGTATGTTCCTGTAGTACATAAGATGGGACCACATAATGGAGGAAAAATCAAGGAGGCAATCTTTCATTTTGTTCTTGTATGAAAAATTCAAAAGACTGAAAACTCACCCAGAGAAATTTTGCAAGCATATTATTTTCCAATGTTTCGATCAATTTGTCTGTCATCCATGCTGAGAGGTGGAAGGGGCCAGCAAAAGCAATTTAGCTTGTGAGGTCCAAACTAGAAATGTTTTAGGGAGCCTTGTCACATGGTATTTCTTTATATTAGAGCCGCCGTGTGTTTTATTTGCTGGTCCTATTATGAAGAGAAATTGATATCAATCATCTAAGGAAGCTATGAATATCTGATATAAGTATTACTCTTATATGCATGGATCAGAATAAAGTATAAATTAACCTCTTAATGCATGCGAGAACCCTGAGTGTGACAACAGGCTTTGTTTTGGATTTTTCCATTTAACAATTCACGGTGCATTTTAATTGATCGTACCCAAGTGACACTCCATAGAAGCATCTCGCATATGAACATTACTGACCCTGCCAGGGCTTTAATTAAGCTATAATCTTCCCGTAGGAAGTACATCTGGGATTGACAAATGTATCCAAACCATGCTTACAATCTAAGTGTTGTTTTTCAGAATCGGTGCGGATAGGGGCGTTTTAAATGGCTTTCATTTAGCATCCAGTTAAATTTTTAGTTGGGATTTGTCGGGACCACGTTATGCTGGCAGTAGTTAATTCTAAGGTGAACCTACAATTTCAGGGAAACCTTGTCATGGAAAACCTATAATTATGTATAACAACTGTGTGTACTCCTTCAAATCTTAGACAAACTCGGGATAATTTCCTTGAATCTTTATCCTTAAAAAAAAATGTTTTTTAATTAATAGGCTTACAAAAGACCCTAGTTTAAATTGGTCATATTAGCCAAGGTCTTCCTCTTATAAGAGCCCCACTGAGAAGTGTTAGGTGTGTGTTCTGAGTAGTTGGCTACTGTTCACATACTATTCTCTGTGAGCTTGATGTTTCAAAGAAGGAATTTTCACATTTAAAATATACTCGAGCATCTTGAAAACTTATTATAAGACAGATTTTTCTAGTTGGTGTGGATATCAATATTGTTTATATGGAAAAATGTCTTGAAATGCAGATGTCAATTAGGACACTTTGGTCAAGAGTGTACTGTCCAGTTCTCCTTACATGACTTGAGACCTATTTTTTCTTTCAATGACTGCCTAGTATTTTATTGTATGTGTTTATATCTAAACGGTGCACTAACAGTTCTTTTCTTTTTTTCTCTCCCCAACATTTCTTTTGTCTTCAACTAACCCTCCGTTAATATGTTTAGAGTCTTTCAAGGATTTTTTTTTCCTGTTTGAAACTATTTTAAGCAATGTTAATTGTGCACATCTTTCTATCGACCTTAGTGTACTCGTACAAGTCTAGGCAGAATACATTTTTTTAAAGATTTTATTTATTTATTTGACAGAGAGAAACACAGCTAGAGAGGGAACAAAAGTAGAGGGACTGAGAGAGGGAGAAGCAGGCTTCCCGCTGAGCAGGGAGCCTGATGTGGGGCTCGATCCCAGGTCTCCAGGATCATGACCTGAGCCGAAAGCAGTCGCTTAACCAACTGAGCCACCCAGGCTCCGCTAGGCAAAATAAATTTTTAAGTAGGATTAACTTAGATTTCTTCAAATTGTTTTCATTTTAAATTTTTTATATTGTAATTGAGATTGAGCATCTTCCCTTGAATTTATTGGTCATTTTTATTAGTAAAACCTATGTTCTTCATTTGGTTTTGTCTTTTTCTTATTGATTTGTAAGAATTTGTTGCATGTTAAAGATAGTCCTTTCTATTTTGATTTGCTCCATGGATGTTTTTTTTTCCATTGGAGTCACATTTCACTTTTCATTTTAGGATACTTTGTAGCCGTGTGGCAGAGTTGCAGAGGTGAGTACGATGCAGAGCTCTGGTACACCCTCCATCCAGCTCATCCTAAAGATGCACTTACATGGCCATGGTAAATTTGTGAGAACGATTGACCAGAAGTTACCATTGCTACACTTGTACCTAGAGTTTTGAATTTTGTCCTGCGGCCTTTGAGTATCTTGGAATGCTTACAAAGGCCTTACTTACTTTCCCTTTTTTCGTGGGGGTGGTTAGGGGTAGCCATCCATGCTCATTTGCTGTTTTCATCTTTGATTTATTTGAAATGTATTTTATGTTTTCAGGGAGTTTGGAGCATCTTTATTTTCATCCAGATTCTTAAATCTGTCAGTATCTTTTTTTTTTGAATCAACTTTTTGGCTACACACATTTTATAAAGACAAAAAACTACCTACGGACTACTTTTTGTAGTTTATTATCTGTTCCCTGGCTGTTTTTCTTTTTGCAATAGCTACTGTGTGAATTGCTTAAAAGGGAGAGTATAAAATCTAGTTTAACATCACAAGAATTCTTCTAAGACAATTGGGTTGAGAATATTTTCCTTGGATCCTAAATAAATGGTTTTGTAACTTTGATAGTTGGAGATAATCTATGAAACAATTTTAAGTCAGCTTAAGGGAGGTAGGAAGATGTAACCCAATACTAAGTCTTGCATTGGCTTACCAAGAATACAGTGTCCCTGACCCCAGGAACAAAGTACTTCCTGAAGTCTAGGGATTGGTTGGGCTTGTAGTGGTTCATGTACCCTAGATGATACTCTTTACCTTTAGCTATTGTCTGTTGGAGAATTTCACATGCTCAATTTTCAGCAAATAGTTGGAGTGCTGCCTGTAAATTTTTGACTTTTTAAGAGTAAGTAAACATGAACTTTTTTTTTTTTTTGCCACATAGAATCCCTTTAACTTTAAGATTTTTAGAGAGAGTGGGAAAGGCAGACGGAGAGGGAGAGAGGATCTGAAGCCAGCTCCATGCTCAGCTCATAGCCCAACATGCTGCTCCCTCTCACGACCCCGAGATCATGACCTGAGCAACGATCGAGTCAGACACCCAACTGACTGAGCCACCCAGATGCCCTCCCCTTCACTTTTCTAGAAAACCACTGGTTTAAGGCTCACTCTGTGCCAAGGTAGCCCTTTCCATTAGGAATTTTTTTTTCCAGCTTTAAGGTATCCTTGACAAAATAAGATAGTTAAAGTATACAACGTGACTAGACATGTCTCTTGAAAAGATTTCTGTCAAGTTAATTAACACCTCTGTTGCCTCATATTTAAAAAAAATTTTTTTTTTTTTGAGAATTTGTACATCTAGTCTCCTCGCAGAATTCTGCTAAGGCAGTACCAGGTACCGGCTGTGGTCACCATGTTATACTAAGGCAGGTCTTCAACCTCATTCATCTTGTAACTGAACATTTTACCTTTTCAGTCTCTCTCAATTTCCCCCAGCCCTGGCAACCACTTTTCTACTGCTTCTGAGTTGGACTTTTTTTTTTTTAAATGTATTCTACATGTAAGTGATGGTAGGCAGTACATCTTTCTCTAGCGTACATCTTAGGGTGCCCTCCAGCTCCATCCATGTTGTTGGAAATGACAACATTTCCTTCGTGTCTGAATAATACCCCATTTTATAGTCTGTGTTTTACCCTGTAGAAGGACACGGGTTGTTCCTGTGTCCCGGCTATTGTAAATAATGATGCAGTGAATATAGGAGTAGATACCTTTTCAAGATAGTTCTGTTTCCGTGTACATGCGGAGGTGAGATTGCTGGATGAGCTCATGCTCTGGATCCCTCGAGGAACTGCCACGCTTTCCTCCGCAGCAAGATCACCAGGTGGCTCCCACAGGCGGTGCACACGGGTTCACTTTTCTCCACATCCTCACCACGCGTGCCTCTTCCCTTTCGGATGATAGCCCTTCTGACAGGTGTGGAGCCATACCTCCTTGTACTTTGGATTTGTATTTTTCCTGATGGTGAGTGATGTTGAACACCTTTTCATGAATCTGTCGGCCATCAGTATGTTGTCTTGAGTATGTCTGTTCAGGTCCCTGCCCATTTTTAAATTGGATTATTTGAGTTTTTGCTTTTTTGATACTGAGTTGTAGGAATTCCCGGCATACGGTGGATATGAACCCCATAATGAGTGTGTGATTTGCAGCTCTCTTCTCCCATTCTGTAGGTCACCTTTTCACTAGTTTCCTTTGCTGTGCTTTTTAGTTTGTTATAGTCCTACTTGTTTTTTGCTTTTGTTGCCTTTTTGTGTCCAAATTACTGTGCATGTATCGTTTTAGGAATTTTGTGGTTTCAGATCCTACATTCAACTTTTCTGCCCATTTTTTCAGTGTGTGTGTGTGTGTGTGTGTGTGTGTGTGTGTGTGTGGTGTTCGAGCTGCAGTTGTATTCTTTGGCGTGTGGCTGTCCAGTTTTCTCAACACCATTTATTGACGAGCCCCTCCTTTCCCCACTGTATATTCTTGGCTCTTTGAAAATTTACCATATATGCATGAGTTTATTTCTGGGCTTTCTGTTCTGTTTTTATGCCAATACCATACTTTTTTGACTATTATAATTTTGTAATAATAGTTTGAAATTTTAATTGTGATGCTTTCAGCTCTCCCCGCCCCCAGGATTGTTTTGGCTATTTAGAGTCTTTTGTGGTTCCATATGAATTTTAGAATTGTTCTATTTCTATGAAAACTGCCATTGGAATCTTGATTGGGATGGCATTGAATCTGTAGATTACTTTGGGTACTGTGGACATATCTATTCTTCCCATCCATGAGCATGGTATGTTTTTCCCATTTATTTGCATATTAAGTTTCTTTCATTAATATTTATAGTTTGCAGCACAGACCTTTCACCTCCTTGATTAAATTTATTTGTAGGTATTCTTTTTGATGCTATTGTAAATGGAGTGGTTTTCTTTTTTTTTTTTAAAGATTTTATTTATTTATTTGACAGAGAAAGAGAGATCACAAGTAGGCAGAGAGGCAGGCAGAGAGAAAGGAAGAAGCAGGCTCCCCGCCGAGCAGAGAGCCCGATTTGGGCCTCGATCCCAGGACCCTGAGATCATGACCTGAGACCAAGGCAGAGGCTTAACCGTCTGAGCCCCCCAGGCGCCCTGGATTTTGCTGGTAGTCGGTTGTTGGTGTATAGAATCATAGCTGATTCTTGTGTGTTGATCTTTTTGTAGCATGCAACTTTACTGACATCCTTGGATAGTTTGGATAGTTTTCTTGTGGTGGCCTTGGGGTATTTTACTTGTAATATCAGGTCCTCTTCAGACAGACAATTTTACTTCATCCTCTTTGACTTGGTGGATGCTGGTTTTTTTGTTTTTTGGGTTTTTTTTTTTTTTTTTTTTTTTTTTTTTTTTTTTTTTTTTTTTTTTTTTTTTTTTTTTTTTTTTTTTTTTTTTTTTTTTTTTTTTTTTTTTTTTTTT
>PITA01011670.1:0-43895 GCA_004023965.1 Spilogale gracilis | reverse complement strand
GCTTGTCCTCTGTACCTTTAAGGTGCCTTACCTCGATACTCAGTTTTGTTGTGAGTTTTTATCAGGAAAGGAAGTTGAGTTTTGTCAAATGTTTTTTCTGCTTCTGAGGAGTTTGGTTATTTTTTTAAAGATTTTATTTATTTATTTGACACAGAGAGAGATCACAAATAGGCAGAGAGGCAGACAGAGAGGAGGAAGCAGGCTCCCTGCTGAGCAGAGAGCCCGATGCAGGCCTCGATCCCAGGACCCTGAGATCATGACCTGAGCCGAAGGCAGAGGCTTAACCCTCTGGGCCACCCAGGTGCCTGGAGAGGATTATGGTTATTATCCTTTCCTTTTTTTTTAATGTCGTGCTTCACATTGACAGATGTTGAAATAGCCTTACCTGGCTGGGGTGAATCCCTCTTGACCGTGGTGCAGGTCCTTGCCGTGTGTCCTTGAACTCAGTTTGCTAATACTTGGTTGCAGGTTTTTGCATCTGTTCAGCCAGCGTATTGGCCTCTAATTTCCTTGAAGCATCCTTATCTGGCTTTGGTATCACGGTAATGCTGGCCTCATAAAATCACTTTGGCTATGTTACCCCTTCCGTTCTTGAAAGAATCTGAGAAGGATTGGTACTCTTTGTAAATGTTTGGTATAGCTCAGCAGTGAAGACATCCGGTCCTGGACTTTGGAAGTTTTTGATTACCGATTCAGTCTTCTGACTTATAATTTATATAGATTTCCTATTCATGAGGCAGTCCTCGTAGAGTAGGTTTTTAGGAATTTATTTCTTCTAGATTGTCCAGGTTGTTTGCATATAATTTATAGTCTGACAGTCCTTTGTATTTTTGTGGTGTCAGCTAAGAGGCTCCTTTTATAATTTTGAGGCCTTGTTTCTTGACTACTCTAGCTAAAGTTTCGACAATTTTTTCCCTATCTTTTCAAAATATCAGCTCTTAGTTTCATCTTTTCTCTTGTCCTTTTTCTCTCATTTATTTATGCTCTAACCATTATTTGCCTCCTTCCAAGATTGGCTTTAGTGTGTTTCTTTTTCTAGCTCCTTGAGATGTTAACTGTAGGTTGAGACTTTTTCCTTAATGTGCTTTATTGATATAAATGCATCGCCAAGTCTTGGTATGCATGGTATTTCTGTGTTCATTTCAGGTATTGATTTTGCTTTTGATTTATTCTTAGATCCACTGGTTGGGTCAGGAGCATTTTAATCTCCATGTATTTGTGAACTCCAGTTTTCTTGTAACCTGTCATTTTATACCATTGTGGTTGGCAGAGAAGCTTGATATCATTTTAGGCCTACATCTATTAAGACTTATTTTGTGGCCTAACATATGCTTGATCCTCAGTGTTCCGTGTTTGTTTGAGAACAGTTTGCTGGAATGTTCTATATATGTCTGTTAGGTCCATCTGGTCTAATGTGTAACAGTCTGATGTTTGCTTACTGATTCCTTTCCCCCATCTCTGGATCATCTGTCTGTTGTTCAAACAGGGAACTTGAAGTCCCTCTGCTCTTGGATTGCTGTCTGTTTCTTTTTCATAGGTTGGTTAATGTCTGCACCCTGTATTTAGGTACTCCTGTGTCTGACATACATTTGTAAGTGTTCATTATTTCGATTGAACTGACTCCCTTATTATATAACAAACTTCCGGTTGCAGTCTCTGGCTTAGTCTGCTTTGCCTGATGTAAGTGTAGCCACCTTACCTTTACTCTTGCTCTCCCTTTGCATGAAATGTCTTTTTCCATCTCTTCCCATTAAGGGTGTGTGTGTGTGTGTCCGTCCCCTGAGCTGGAGGGAGTCTCTTGTAGATAGTTGGGTTTTAGTTTTTTATTCTATTCGGCTGCTCTGTCTTTTGATTGGAGAATTTAGTCCATTTGAACTTAAAGTAATCCTAGTTATGGGCTTACTGTTGCCATTTTGTTCATTGCTTTCTGGCTATCTTCTAATTCCTTTTTTCTCTCCCTTTTGTAATTGGATGACTTTCTCTGGTGGTATACTCAGATTCCTTCTTCATTGTCTTCTGGGTATCTGCCATAGGATTTTGCTTTGTCGTTACCATGAGCTTACGTGAAACACCTTATTGTTATTACAGTCTATTTGAAGCTGATCACTTCATGTTCTTAAAGTTGCCTTCTTATTCATTACAAACTCATATTTCATTGATCATTTCTCTGAGGAATATTAAACTTTTGCTAAAGACATGAATGAATGATGTATTTGGTATTTCGATTCCTGTATGACTGTTAAAATTTACTAATGGGTTTCTCTTTAAACATAATCTATGAACCCTAGTTTGGGGTAAGAGACCAGAGACTTGTTCCATGTAGTAATTATTTGCAGCCAGGCCTGAGTTCTAACCCCTGCTCTTCCACTTGGAAAGATGGTTACCCGGCAACTCTCTGTCTTTGTGCTGACCGGTCCTCCTGGGCTCCACACTCATGCTTGTTTGAAGATACTTTGTGCTGAGCCACTATTGCAAACATCCCTGATAGGGTGTTTTCCTACTAACTTTCCCACTTTAGAGCTTGTTAAAATTCTGCTGCCTTCATAGCTATTTCAAAGACCTTTTTCTCCCATTTCCCAACTCTCTTATATCCAAGACTCCTTTCCAGCAGATAACTGATAGACGATGAGGTGAGAGTGTGGGAAGCACCAGTCTGAGTTCTGACCCCAGCAGGTACCTGGCCGCTGGGGGATCTCCGGTGTCTCCCTGGGCCTCGCTCTGTGCTTTCCTGGTTATAATAGCAGAGTAGACACACTTGTGAAGTTCCACATGCAGAAGTAAGCTTGTGGGTCACCGTTCATGTAGAAAAAGCTTACATAGAGTTAGCTATCATTTTGAAGATATTTAAAAGTGTTTTTTTCCTCTTTTTACCCCTGCTCAGGGTTGTATCAGTTTTACTAACAGTTTGTCTTTCATCACTTAGGAATATAATATTTATATTATATTGAGGTAATATTTAAGGTATTTTATAAACTTTAAGGTGCTGTTGATTAGTCATTTATGATTTTGAATGTTAACCTCTTTTAAGCTTGTTGTAATCTTTATATTTTAGAAAGGATTTCGATTTATCTGGGGCATGCTGAAATTTCCTGGAGTAAGTCTGATGACTAGGAGGGCTTAAATATCTGTAATAGATTTAGGAGGACTTTAGAAATCTTATTTTCCGTGTTGAATTAAAAGAGATTAAGATTAACCATTTTCTGAAATGGAAGAAAAAAAACCCATTGTTTCCAATTCCTGTTGATATAACCCCAGGCTGGGAAATTAAAAAATGGGATTACCCTGAGTATCTTCCAGGAGCTCATCCTTGTCAGCTGTCTCCTCCTGGGGAGCCCTGCAGCCACGGCGTCCCACCACGCTCACCTGCAGAGCCATATGGGGTTGGACCCCTGTGGTCGCCCATGCCCCCGCGTGGGTGTGGAGTGAGGAGGGCTTGAGCAGTGCACTTCTCTGGCTTCTGTCCAGGCAGAATTGTCAGGTGAAACTTGCAGCTTCTGTTCTCCTGCTAGGTACACATCACGGCACATGGATGTTTGCCTCTGCTTTATACTGGAACACACCTCCACCCCTTTGGAAGAGCTCTTAAGGCTTGGAGGGCTGCAGAAAACATCTTCATTAAAGCATCCTTTTGCTTAGTTGCTGCACTGCTGTCTCAGGTGGGGGCCTGCGCTTTACAGGAGGTGGGAAGAAGGAGCTTTGGTAATTCTGAATTTCTTCTTTTGGGGGCTTAATCATAGAGGTTAAAAAACAAATCACTCTTAGCATTCTACCCTTATGAGTTTGTAGATCGTAGTTGAGGGTCACAAATGTTAGGATGGCACAGGTAATAGCTCACATATGGACTGTAACTTTGGAAAGTTAACCTATATATTTTAGTTGCCCATAAAACAAGAATCCTTCCCTGCTAGGGTGGCTGTCAAATGGGAAGCTCTCAGCACCGGGGCTATCCTGGAAAGGGGTTAGCAGTTCTGCGAGGAAATACTCCGTAGGAGGTCTAGCTGGGGGCCTGGCCATGGACGGGCCTTCACTTTTCCTCTAAAGCCTACAGATCTCTCATTATTAGGCTTCAGACTGTCCAATCTGTCCACAAGATAGCCATGACCTTTGGAAAATAGGTAAAAAAGATCTACACATCAAAGCATCCCAGAACTAAAGCTGGGAGGAGGGAAATAGTTTTCAGAGCCCAGGGCCTTCTGCTATGGACCCTGACACCACACTCTTCCCTAAACATGGGGATTCCAAGTTGCTCATGAAACTACACTACTTCTTTATCCTGTCTGTTCTTAAGGCCCTGAGCTGGGAGGGACTCCAGAGAGGGGAGTGGAGGCGAGCAAGGTGTGCCTGTCCTGACCCATGGCCCTGGGTGTCCTAAGAGCTGCTGAGACCGTGCCTGGCCACCAGTATGTCTGCAGTTGAGACTGCTCACGTGGACTGTGTTCGGCAGTAACAATCTGAGTTCTGTCGAAGTGCAGTGTTTCGGTGGGGAGGCGTGGGCTGAAGTGTAGACTTGCCTGTTTCCTGGGTTCAGTTTTGCTTTCCCCACCAGCCCTGCAGCTGTCGGACAGGCTGGCTGACAGACCACCTGGGTTCTGCAAAGTCTTCCTTAGCTGGGGGAGCAGGGAGGGTCGCCGGCGTGGCACCCCGACATGTGGGACCCTGTTGCTCAGCTGGCGGTAGTCCTTGGAGTGCAGGACCCCATCCCAGGTTCATGATGATCCTCGATCAGCATGGATAGTCTGGAGGCCAGATCCCGTTTGAGGTCAACACCTTCATGTTATCCCATCTCATTCTGATGAAATGGTGAGACACGGGCACTTGGAAGTCTCAGGATGGGTATATCTGCGACTTGCCGAAGTTTAGATTTCTCTCAGAATAAAAAATTCTGACACTGTTGAAGTCTTCACTTAAACATCGAGCCTGGTCTTCAGGCACAGTGACCTGTGGAGGGAGAGGACTCTCGCAAAGGCCCCTGGCTATGCAGATGCAAGGATGCTCATTATTTGTGCGGAGGGGCCCCCAAACTTGGCCACATCCCCTCCTCCCAGAAACGACAGAACCACTTCCGTGCGATGCCCTTGTTCTACACAGAATGGCTACTGATCATCAACAGTTTCTGTTCTGAGTCCTGGACTAGCTTTGCATATTTCTAGATCAGTTTCCTGTTTGATGCATGACTGGCATTTTGTGGGAGGTGCTGTGCCCGTCTGTAGAGGAGGGCACACACCACTCCTGACCCACCGAGGCAAGGGTCCGACGCAGTCATGAGGGCGATATTCCTTTTAACATGCCTTATAACGGGTTCTTCTTTTAATGTGAGTGTTGGAAGTGGCCTGTTCGTCAGGGCTATGAAGGAGCTCAGAGCAGCGGCCAGGAACAGACCCAGTTTCCAGCAGTGACCTTCCGACAGCCCCCCACGGGACCACGTGCTCAGGGCGACCTGCTGCGGGCAGCCTTGTGGGACCCTGTGCTCCATCGTGGCCGACGAGGGCAGCATTCTGTTGGTGAAATCGTTCAGAGACCTTTCCAGCATCAGGGCTCTTGTTAACGCAGTGCGCAGCGTTTCAGTGTCGTGTCTGCAGGTGGCTGGCAGGCGCTTAAAACCTTACAAAATAAGCTCGGTTCTTATCTGCATGTATTTTACTAACATTTACTTTTTACAGCATGTAATTGCATGCCTTTTAAACATTCCTTTTCTGTACTGCTTTTTCTCGATTTCAGATTTTGACTTTTACAAGGATATTGCATGTTCTTTCCAGTACTCTTGATTTTTTAAAAACTTATGTTTTGATGGAGCCGAGAAGAGAAAAATGGGTTGTGGAATGAGTTACTCCTGACGATGCTATGCTTCAGAGTAAAAGCCTTCTTCCCCTTACGGCTTTTTTGGTATTTAAATTCTCTTTGCAGTTTTCCTTCTCTGAATGAAGCACTTCGATCTGACCTCACCGGCATGTTCTGTTTCTCCAGCACGCCGGGGGCCCGAGCACTGGTGACGGCTGCCCAGCCGGCTGGGTATTGACTTCAGGGACTGTTGACCAAAAGGAGAATTATTTCTCTTTTAGAGGAAAGATATTTATGACTGAAAACAGTGCTAAAAACATGAGAATATTGATCATGGTTTTGAGAGATGCTTGCAGTGAATCATTGGCTATCCCTACATACCGGCTTTATTCTATCTTTCCTAAAAGACAGATTGCCAGCACAAAAGATGAACAATCTTGAGGGAAAACAATCTTACATCTTTCTGCCGTCTTCCCTCCAGAACAATAGGGAGAAAAGAAGTCTGTTTGGCTTTTTCAGATAAGGAACAAGCATGATAAACGGTGTATGGGTAGCTCCCTTGAAGTGCCTGGGCTGCACTTGATTTAACTTGTGCTAATCAGTTAAATTCACATCAGATGGAAACTCACAAAGCTAAATACTTAACCGATCTCACAACACACAACTACTCTAAAATTGACCTGAAAATACATCAAAAGACCCGTTATCATCAGTGGACCTCATTAATTGTTTTTGGAGGTAATCTTTTGGGGTTCCCTGGAAAGTTATAAAGAAATGAGTGAAGCCAGTGATTCACCCATCAGATATTTTTGTGAGGCAAATCCTTTCCTGTTACCTTATTTTCCCTTAATTTTTAAACCTATTTGGGGTCGAGGCTGGTCTGTTTTTAGAGCTGGAGGGCAGAAGCAGACTGTTGCCCCAGGATGGTCTGTCCCTCCGGCTTTCAGTCTTCTCCTCCCAGCATCTGACTGCGCCCCTCGTTCCCAGGAATGGGACCTTATCCGTGCTCAGGTGGCAGGGCTGTTTCCACCTCCTCCATGTGACGCTGTGTCCATCCACTGCGCCCCCTCACCCGCCACCAGCACCCGGTCCCCGTTCCCAGCACCGCCACCTCGAGTTGCGGGAAGTGCGGTCCGTCCAGCAGATGACCCGTCCCTGTGTGCATCGCCGGGTCTTTAAAAGCTGCCAGACTCGCGATCCCGACTCGGGTGGAGGACGTGGGAGGAGGATGGGGTATGTGAGGTGTCTGCGTCACAGGGACTTGGGCCATGTGTGCCCGCGTGCTCAGAGCCGGCAGGCTGAGGTCAGGACTCAGTGGGTGATGGGGGTGGGGAGCCCCAGGGCAGAGCGGACGTGTGTGCCGAGGCTGGCCCCATGCTGACCATGGAAAGGAGGTTGGGGAAGGGCTGAAGGCGTGGCCGGCACAGCTGTCTTCGGAGAACCACCGTGGCTAGGCGAGGCCCTGCAGCAGGAGCTCAGGAACTGTGGCCTGTGGTTCCCACGAAGGTGGGAGCCCTGCTCTTGGCCCCTCGTGGCGCACGGGCCTGATGGGCTGCACGGGCGATACCTGCCGGCCCCCACCCCGGGGGACCTGATGGGCCTCAGGCATTTTAACACCAACAGATGAGAACCAGAGATGTCCTAGTTGGAAGTGTGTTATGGCTTCTTCATCATTTTTGTATGAGGGAACTTAATTTCATGATCTGAGATATTTTACATATTCTAAAATAGTCTGCCATATATCCATGGAGTTGTACGTCCCCCCCTACAGTCTAACTTTAACGCATCTCAACACCCAGCAAAGGACTCATGTACCCAGCTGGTCCATCCCTCCTCCCCTCTTCCTGGCGCCCCCAATCACTATTCTCCTTCTGTCTGTGACTTTGGCTGTTCTGGACACATCACATAAATGAAAACCTATGGTATCAGGCCTTTTCTGTCTGGCTTTTACTTGTTCACAAAGTCCACGTGTCAATACTTTATTCTTTTTTATGAACAGTATTTGCATGTACTGCATTTCATGTATCCATCAGTTCTTAGACATGTGGGTCACTTCTGTCTTTGGCTCTTGTGAATCATGGTGCCGGAAACATGCATGTCCAGTATTCTGTGTGGAGGTGTATTTTCGTTTCTCTGGTTACATACCCCAGAATGGAATTGCTGGGTCCTATGGCAATTTTATGCTTAGCATTTTGAAGAACCTCCAGAAAGTTTCCCAAAACAGCTGCCCTATTTGACATCAACAATATATGAGGATTCAAATGTCCTCAGATACTGACCAACATTTATTACTGTCTTCTTGAGTTTAGCCACCAACGTGGTGTGAAATGGTCTGTCGTTATGTGAGGGGGAGGCAAGCAATGAAGGAAGACCACGGGTTTTCTTCAAAACAAGATTGCATGTTGGCTCCACAATTTTAGAAGGCCACAGGGGTCATACTTGGGAAGCTCTTTTTAAAAAAAAACCACAGTATTCTAGAGCTGTAAGTGAAAGTTGTTGCATAGAGTTTGATAAAAATTGGACTTGTATGACTGTAACCAAAATAGTGACCTTTGTGTCCCCCCACCTGCCCCTTTGTCACCCCTCCCCAACCCTCCCTGCTCTTGTTCTCCTCCCTTTGATGTCACTATACATTAGTTTGAATTCCCTGGGATTTCATAAAGGACTGTTACAGATATTTTATGCACATGAGGTTTTAGGACTTTGAAAGTGGGGTTCCAGAGTTTGCCTTCTGACGTACTCATGTTGAGACTCATGCACACTGTACATCAGGGGGTCCTTCCTGTGCTGCGCAGGGCCTCACCGTTGGGATGACCACTTCCTGCTTGTCTGTGAATGTAGGGGGGGTTCCTGCAAGTGTTGGTGCTTACACATGAAGCTGCAGCGGACATCTGTGAAGAAGTCTTGGTCTGGACGTCTGTTTTGATTTCACCTGTGAGCGGGTCACTGGGCAGTGGATGTTTGACGTTTTCACGGTTGCCAAGCTGTGACCCTCGGTGGCTGTGCCGCTCCTGCTCTTCTGCCTGATGCGACAGGTACAGCGCCTCTGCTCTGGAGCCCTGTCCTTCCGCTGGCTTCTTCCTTGTAGTGGGCTCTGCTGGTGACCAAGTCTTTGAGGTTCTGTGGTCTGAAAGCATTTTAATCTTGGAAAGGTTTTTTTTTTTTTTTTTTTGGCTGTGCATAAATCTTAAGTGTGCACGTTTTGTTATGTTAATTTTAAAGATCTGGTTCTATAGTCCCATGACTTGCACTGGTTTTGATGAGAAATCTGCCGTCACTCTTGCTTTGGGTCATTTATTGAAACGATGTACAGATTGCAAATCTAACAGCCCCCATTTGCCACTGTTCTATCCCTAGCTTCTCTACTTGCCTTTTTGACATGTGGAATACAGTTACAGTGCCTGTTTTAACATCTTTGCTGATTACAACCTCTATTTCAGTTTGGAGTGGATGTTAGTTGGTTTGTCTTACGAGGCCCGTATTTTTCTCCTTTTATGCCTTTAATGTTTAACTAATTGGGTGCTTTTGTGAATTTTATTTGGTTGAATGCTGGATATTTGCTTTTAATATTTAGCTCTGTTCTGAAATGCAAGTAGATTTCAACATTTCGTAGTTGGAATGCAAGTCCGAGGCTCATTCTTGGCCATAGATGTAAGACTCTCAAGTGTCCCACCCAGTGCCCTGTGAATGCTGTGATGTCCCTTCCACCTAGCAGGAGCAGGCACCTGTCATCTCCCGTCTGATTACCTAGTAATATCCGCTGATCTCGATGCGGCTGTGTCCTAACTGTGCTGGGCAGCACTCGACGTGGGGGCCTCTGCTCATGTCCAGAGTGCTCTAACACCCATGTGCCTAGGCTGTGGGTTTCATGTCCTCCACTCGGGAGTGTTCTAGGTTCTGCCCGTATCATGGGCTGGAGGCTTGTAGGGCTGTCAGCCAGGACAGTGTCTGTGCTCCCCGTGCTTGGTGCCACCTCTCCAGGGTCACCCCCTTTACTGCCTCTGTCCTGT
Organism: Spilogale gracilis; assembly: GCA_004023965.1. Taxonomy (NCBI): domain Eukaryota; kingdom Metazoa; phylum Chordata; class Mammalia; order Carnivora; family Mephitidae; genus Spilogale; species Spilogale gracilis. The sequence goes on along the minus strand of PITA01011670.1, from coordinate 34,107 downwards.
GTCTGGAAAACCATGGTTCTTTTTCTTTTAAACTTGTTTTTGTTTTTTTATTTCTAAGCTACAGTGAAAATTTTCCTCTGTTCATCATCTTGGCCAGAAGAGTAGTAGTGGTTAAGCTGGTGTGCCATTTCTAACCATGAAAGAGGGCTGACTGAGGATGAGCATCCACCAGTATGCTGGGAAGAAGCCTGAGGAAGTCTTCCAGAAGGCATCTTCGTGCTCTTAAATAGAAAGACCCTGCATGCCACCCCCCCCAAATTTATAACCTATCTGATACAAATTCAGGAAATCCTGAAACAGAGATAATAACATTTTCTCTTTCCCTGTATCAATTTATAGATCTCATTGGTATCTTTCTGGGCATTCAATTTTTAGGCTAATTGCCATTCTCTTAGTGGTCTTATATGTGCGGTGGTTAAAACTCTGTAAGATGACCCTCAGTGATCCATGCCTTAGTATATATAGTTCTTTTGAAGTGTGAGTGGGACCTGTGAGTATCATGGGATTAACTCCCATGATTATGGGAAAGGATTTTTAGGGATGTAATTAAAGTGCCTAATCAGTTGAGCTAATGAAAATGGAGATTACCCAGGGTCGGCCTGCCCTAATTAGGTGTGTTCTTCAAAAGAGTTTGAGACCAGAGACAGGAAGTCAGAAACATGCTTCTGCTTTCTGGTATGAGCAGGCACCCTACAGTGTGGTAAGAGGAGGGGCTGCTGGCCAGGAGCTATGGGCAGCCTTCCTGAGCTGAGAGTGTTCTGTTGGCTAGCAGCTAGGAGGAAGACATGCCTCAGCCCTGTGGCCATGAGGAAATGAGTTCTGCCAACATTCTGTGAGGCCGGCAGAGGGCCGGGGCCTCATCCAGGAGGGAGTCACCGGTGCAGCTCGACTGTGATTTTAGTCTGGTGACGCCCTGAGCAGACGACCCTGCTGACCTTGCCTGGACTCCTGAGCCCTGGAGAGGGAGGGCTTAAGTCAGCGTTTTTTGAAACCACTAAGTTTATGCTAATTTGTTACGCATAAGTAGAGCAGTCATACAACATGCAGTGTTTACCTTACTTTAAAACTTTCTGAAAATGAAAGCATGTTTTGCTTTCTTCTGTTTATATTGGCCTGTTAGCCCGTTGTCCCTTTTGTGCCGTTCCTGCTACACCTGTGCGTGCGTGCCTGTGTTTGTGCGGAGCGGAGAGCAGCACGGCTCGTCGTGGCCGAGAGCCACGACTGTGTAACCTTCACTGCAGGTGTTCATCACCAGTTGGGGCGCCCCAGCCCAGGGGTGCCTCTCCTGGCGTGGGAAGTGCTGGAGGTCAGCGCACCTCCTTCCCAGGATTGTGCCTGTGTTGCGAAAGCCTCGCTCGTCCCCCGTAATTGTAGGCACTCTCTTACACATTTTGTGGTACCTCCTGGATGCCTGTGCGTCTGCCGAGCTTCCTGGGCAGAAGGACACCAGGAGCCTCCCGGAGACGTGGGCCTACGTTGTCGTGTCTCCAGCCGCAGTCTGGCAACCTCGCTCGGCACCATGATGTCCAGCAGGTCCGGCCTCGCCCTTGGCTTTCCTCAGACTGCCCCAGGTCTCCTGAAGGCTGCGAGAGGCCCCTGTTTTGGTGCGACTTTACGTGCTAGCCTTTTGCCCCCTGCCCCCATTTAGTTGACAGGTCCTTAGAGCACCAGGTACGTGGTGACGACAGACGAGGGAGTGTGGGGGCTGGGCCCATGCCTGCGCCCTGGCTCTGTGTCTGCACCCCGAGGGCTCGCAGGTGGACCCGTGGCAGGGATTCTGAGCGGCCTGACCTCTCAGTGTTGGCCGGCCTGGGGCAGGTGGTGCTCTCGTGTGGGACCCCGCAGGGGGCAGGGGGCTGGTATCTTCAGCAATGGTGCCTGCTCAGTGGAGGGGGTCTTCTCACACAAGTGGTGCCTCCAAACACACGTGCTCAGCTAACCTTTGACCTCTTGAATGTGGGGGCCAAGTGGTTCACCCCCATTATGGCTCTCATGGCGCGAGATGCCCACATTTGTAAGCTTTCTATGGTCTCTACTGAATGCATAAAATAGTGAAAACTGAAACTTCTTTAATTTGGTAGGATTGAGACATTTGGGAACTTTTCATAGCAGGTCAGGTAAAGGAGGTGCTGCCCACCAGACTGATGGACTGTGGCCCCCTGACCAGCCCCCACCCCACCGTCCCTTCACAGGGAGCTTCCAGGGGTCTGCCCTCCCCTACACAGCACTTCCCTCGCCCCTCCCAGCGCATGGGCTGAGGTCCTTGGAACGTCTGTGTTCTGTCTGCTTCCCATCTGAGCCTCCCTGCCCCCGGAGGGGCCTCTGCGGCCAGCCTTCCCACAAGCCCTGGACAGGCTGGGCATCGGCCTCCAGCTGCAGGCTCTTCGCCCGTCCCTCCTCACCTGCGTCCTCTACGTGTAATACAGGACAGCTGGTAACTCACTGTAGGTCAGTTGCTCTCGGCAGCGAGTAAAGGCACTCTTCCCTGACAATGACCTGGAACCCAGAGCTGTACATGGGTGGACGACTTGTGTGTTTGAAGCTTTGATTCATTAGATGGCTGACACGGCATTTTTTTAAATTTTAACAAAGCAAGTGGATACAATGGGGGCAGATTTCTCTATTTTGTGAATCTATACCAAAACAAAATAAGAGTCTATTTTCTGTTTTGCTATGAGTAGTTTCTAGCCATGGAATTGCTGGCAGAGGCAAGAAAGTATGAATCTTCTTTTTGTGGATCTAGCCAAGAAAAAGGATGTAAACTTTGAAAAGTGTGTTATTTACCATTCACAGTCTAATGAAAAACCCAGAGAGGCTAGAGACTCTCCATAAAAATTCTGATATCAGCATTTAAGATACAGCAAAGTGGGGTATACAAGCATTGAAGGGCTTCACCACCGTTTACTGGCACTCTAAATGCTGTGAATCTTGTACTAGCCATCACTGCCTTGATTTTATTACCAAGAGGGTCCCCTTCGGTGACGCATGTTGGTGTGGTGCACAGTTCAGCGAACTCGGGGAGGTGTCCCCGCCTCCCTTCCACCGGCGGACGGCGGACGGAAGCAGGGCGGCCGGGTCTGGCGGATCTGAAGGCCGCTGGGCTCCGACCCCATGGCCAGCTCATCAACACGTGTCGGAAACCGCTGTGGCTGAAAGTGGATTTGGGGAGTCGCCTGCAGGTGGGCGGCGCTGTCTGTGCAGGCAGCCGGGCGCGGGCTCGGTCCGGGAGGCCAGCGCGGGCAGCCCGTTCTCCAAGCCTAGCCGCTCTCAGTTTTTGGAAATGCCAAGCGCAGGTCTGCTGCCTTGCGGAGTGCTCGTGAGGGTTCTTTTGAAACTGGTCTCGAGTAGCGTGAACGCAGAAATGAGCGACGCGGGCAAACTTTAGGCTGGAGTGCGCCCGTTGTGAGGGCCCCCGTGGCGAGTGTGGCCCGTGGCGAGTGTGGCCCGTGGCCGGGCGAGTGTGGCCCGGGGCTGCCCTGCGCCGCGTGTGCCGTTTCCACCGCGCTGACATTTGTGCCGGGGGTCCCACGCGGCGAGCTCCTGCCGCTGTGACGGAGGCCACGGCCCAGAGCGCCCAGCCCTCGCTGCGACCCGTGTGCGTGGAGCAGGGGTCACGCAGGGACCTCCCTCCTTCCGCGTGCGTGGAGCCCTTCTCTGGGCCCGGAGGAGCGTGCTCTTCCCCAGGGGAGCGCACACGGGCGCCTGCGTGGCCGCCAAGGAGACACTTCCCTCATGGGACACCCTTCTCTCCACTAAAACAAGAACGACCAACTCTGGTCACTGAGACTTGATTTTTAGCACAAGTTCTCTCAAAAGCGAACAAAGGGAGCCTCTCACACCAGGGAAAATAGCTGACAGTATTCGCTGCCTGTGCTAAATGATGGAGAAAAATGAGCTTTCTGGTGAAAATTAGGATTGGGGGAAACTGCGCTGTACCAGCCCAAGTTTGATAGCTTCCCAGTACTTAAATCCTGTCTGCTGACGTCAGTGTTAGATTTTGAAGATCTGATGAAATATATGAACACTTGGAAGATACACATAGGTCCGTGAGCTAGTCGATTCTCAGGGACTGATGCCTCATAGTACGAAGTTCGAGTTGGGGAGAATTCAGAAACGCACGATCGGTGGGCTCCCTCTCACGGTTCTTTGATAAGCTTTTCAGAACCCACAGCAGAGCTCTGCTTCGGGGACTCCTCTCTGGTTGAGTTTTGACCTAGTATCAAAGAAGAGGCTCCACAGGCCTTTGAAAAGGATTTCTTTGTGTATGTCAGCCAGAGCCAAGCATGGAAAGGAAAGGAAGGAAAAGCCACTCTGAGAATCTGTCTTTTATTAAGCCAGCCAGTGAAGAGGTTCTCAGAAACCCAGTGCCGTGCCCCTGTTAACTCAATCTTAGTATTGTTTTGGAAAATACTTTTAATAAAAATGTTACTTGTGATAACATGAAACTGGTTTATATTTGAGTGAATTACAAAATATTTCAGAAATATCTGAGTTTTCTAATATGGTAAATATCAGTACATAACCCACAAGGGAAACCTAGCTCTTACAAGCCTCTGTTTATGGGGGAGACTAACAAGTCTGACGTAGGCACCCAAGTTTGCCGCTTGGGCTATGTGGGCTGGTTTATAAAAGGAAGGTCAAAAGCCTCGTGCCTCCAGGCTCCTCGGTCCCTCACACATTGGGGAGCGTCTTAAACTCACTGTCTGGTCACTCACTTGTAGACGGTGGTCTATCAGAATAGACTGCCTTGTGTGCGATGAGCCTGCAGATTTTCCAAGGGCCTTGGAAGTCCCTATTGTGGGCGACATAGACCCGCTGTTGGGAACGTTCAGAAGCAGCATCTTGGAAAGGTGGGTCTTGGTCAGCTGTTCTGAGATGCATTTGTGTTTCCCTATTGGGCAATAAAGGGTCTGCTCCCCTCCCTACCAGTGATGGCTTCAACACCGAGTTCAGGCAGAGCCTTGAGAAGGGCTCGGTCCCAGTGTTGCCAGTGGATCCCAGACAGCTGCATTGTTTCCTATTTTTCTTTAAATCTTTATAACTGAACTGCTTTGATTCCCCTGGCGTTTTAAAAACAAAGTCCTGTTATGTCATATTCTGGCCTCTTAGCTTCCGGTAATACTGGAAATTGTAATGTTGCATCAGTCTGACCCTCGGTTAACGACAAGTCCTGGACCCGAGGAGGCAGCCAGATGCCCAGCAAGTAGGAAGCTGCACCGAAGGAGCAGAGACAGCAAGGGAGTCGCTTCTCACGAGTAGATTTCAGGCTGTAAAACCCCAGATGGTGGGGACGCACTGTGGTACGTTCTGTCTTCCATTTCTCTTGGGTTTGAAACCTCGAGTTCCCGTTCTGATCCTTTTTTTTTTACATTATTTTATTTTTCAGTGTTCCAAGATTCACTGTTTATGTCCCACACCCAGTGCTCCATGCAATACGTGCCCTCAGTACCACCACCAGGCTCTCCCATCCCCCCACCCTTCCCCTCCAAGTCCCTCAGTTTGTTTCTGAGTCCAAAATCTCTCCTATTTCATCCCCCTCCCTGATTTACCCTACTTCCCATTTCCTTTCCTTCTCCTACTGTCCTCTATATCACTCCTTATGCTCCACAAGTAAGTGAAACCATGTGATACTTGACTTTCTCTACTTGGCTTATTTCACTCAGCATAATCTCTTCCAATCCAGTCCATGTTGCTACAAAATTTGGATAGTCATCCTTTCTGATGGAGGCGTAGTATTCCATTGTATATATGGACCACATCTTCTTTATCCATTCATCTGTTGATGGGCACCTTGGCTCTTTCCACAGTTTGGCGATTGTGGCCATTGCTGCGATGAACATTGGGGTACATATGGCCCTTCTTTTCACTACATCTGTATCTTTGGGGTAAATGCCCAGTAGTGCAATTGCAGGGTCACAGGGTAAGCTCTATTTTTAATTTTTTTTTAGGGAATCTCCACACTGTTTTCCAAAGCGGCTGCACCAGCTTGCATTCCCACCAACAGTGTAAGAGGGTTCCCCTTTCTCCGCAGCCTCTCCAACACTTGTTGTTTCCTGTCCTGTTAATCTTGGCCATTCTGACTGGTGTAAGGTAGTATCTCAGTGTGGTTTTGAGCTGGATCTTGAACAGCTCTTTGAAATACATCAGGACCTTCTTAAGTTGCCTTTGGGCAGAATGTCCTTACACGAGTGGATCCTGGCACTAGACGGGTGTCTGGGGTGGTCCCCACCAGACCCAGTGTTTAGAAATACCAACAACAACACCCACCCAGTTGCAACCAACCCTCTTCTACCCCAGAGCTTGTGTCTCTAAAGGACATATGCCTCTACCACCAGTACTCTTCACCCTGTTGGTTGAAAAGGACTGCAGACGTTCTTCGGGGACTGTGACATGGGAAAACCCCCCTACAAATTCTGCACATCCCGGTGACGTGTGACCCGGCATTGCCAGGACCCGTCGCCCCCACCTGTAGCCCTGCCAAGCCAGGGAGGGCCCCTGGGAGCTTGGGTGGGGGAGGGGGAGCTGGGGCAGTGCACCTCACCTCGCATGAGTGCCTCCCAGGACCCTCCTCCCTGAGTATTGCACGGGGCCTCCCTTCGTCCCTTGGCGTGTCCCTGGCTGTGCCAGGGCTCTGTGATTCAGTGGTAGGTCATACGTTCTAGGAGAATGGCATCATTTGAAGCATTTCAAGTCCTTCTGCAAGAGAATTATGGCAGGAAGGCCAGCAAACAGGCATCCAGAAGTTTCCTTAGAACAAGCCTGGGGTGCCCAGTCGTGGTTCAGAGACTGAGGCACGTGGTCCTTTTTTCCAGGTGTTGGGCATTTTAATTAAATCTTAGAAATTTTTTTTCTGCTAGAAGTTAAAAGTGTATTTGTAGAAGGGACACATTCTTCCATGTTTTAGGAATTTCCCGAGTCTGCCTTTCTTAAGCCCTGTGGTAAGTGATATGCAGCCTGTTCTCTGATCCATGAAAACAGACGTGTCTGTTCCCAGTGCCGCAGACTTAACTTGAAACCGGAATGTGTCCACCTGTGCCCAGGCCGTGGGTGGGCTTCAGGAGGACTGTCCGTTCCCTGGGGTCGGATAGGAAGTGTTGGCCTTGTGTGGATGTGTGCGTATGGATACTCTTCCTAGAGTACAGCCTGACCTTCCTCAAAATTCCCAGAGGGTTTTTGGTGACCCCCCGCTTAGAAATCCTGCCACAGATACTTGCCTTTGCCTTTAACTGTAAGGCCCTGATGTGATGTTTAAAGTGACTTTAAATGAGCTAATTGTCATGCAGGTAAAAAGGGAGTAATGAGGCCGACTGTGCTGAACCGTCAGGAAAGCCTGCCCTCCTCCACCCTCCACTGTGGAATGGAAGACCGCTTCAGGATCCCGCGCTCAGCTTTGAAAAGCCCCAAAATGCCTCGTCTTCTAAGGCTGTGGGGAAGGTTTCAGAGTATGGGGTAGGGACAATTAAATGCATTTAGAGCAAGTGCCCCATCGCTGGGTTCAGATGCGTGCTCAGCATTGCTGTCATGTGGGCCTCGAGGGACTCCACGTGGCGTGGGTGGCTGACCCCGTCATGCATGTTCCCCCACCAGGGGGAAGGGGCCCAGCTCCCCGTTCCATTCCGGCATTCTCTTGGGTTTCAGTGTGGTAGTTTTGCACGGAGAGATCCATCTGCTGTCCTCGAGTAGAGGTGCAAATAATGCCTTGTGACTTTCTGATTTGCCTGCCTCCCCCACTCAGCCGTACCTTGAAAGCCAGTTTCTTGTACTCATTAAGCACTCACATTGTGCTTCTATGGTAGTAGTGGGGATGTCTGTGAGTCATTGCTACGCTAACCAGACGCAGAAGAGCCCTCTCCGAGGTAGAACCTCATCTTCGTGCACTCCGAGTGCCCCCTCTTCCCTCGGATGTCTCCCCAAGGAGACGCCCACGATTCTCCTCAGGATGGAGAGCGCAGGGAGCTGAGAGGCTCCTGGTGGAGCTGCCTGGAAAGGGCGGCCCCAGGGAACCGCACTGGGGGAGGGAGCCTTCTTCCCAGCACCTTCCTGCCTCAGTAGCTAACGTGTAACGGGAACATGAGGGCATCTGCTTTTGATGACTCCTGACGTAGCCGCGAGTGCCCCCGCCGCGTGGGCGCAAGGCTGAGGGCCGGGAGGGGGCGAGAGCCCACGCTGGGGCTGGGTGCCCCGTGACGAGGCAGTGACACGCAGCTCCCTGGGCGCGCAGGGCTGTGGGCGAGAAGGGACGTGGAGGGTCTCTGCTGGGCACGCACTGGGTCTCCCTAGGCCTTCAGCTGCGTTCTCTCTCTGCATCAGTGACCGGTCCCTTTCTTTTGTTGGTGCCGGAGCTGTGGGAGGCAGAGGGAGGTCCAGTGTTGGAGGTCAGAAAGTTCAAGTCCCAGGCTGTCCTGCGGCCTAAGAGCTCTACGTCTGCAGAGGAGCCTTCTTTACAAATTGCTCCATTGTTATGGTTGGCATTCTGGTTAAAAGTTCATCTGGATTTCAACCTCGCGTGAAATTGCTGAGCCACGGCTGGAGGCTCTCGGCGTCAGTTGAGAACCTTTAGGGACTCCTCAGACGCTACACTTAGAATTGAGGGAAACGTGCAGGGCTCTGTTCACTCAAATTTTGGTGAGTGGGGGAAAAAAAATCTGAGTTTACTTCCATGATTTTTATGACCTAATTTCCAGGTAGATGCAGAAAGAATAAACCAAAAAGAGAAGTATCAACATGACATTGTGAAAGTCTTTGAGATGTTTTCTATGAGCATTCTGTGAATTTGCCATCCTGGTTAGCCGGTCTCCTCCCCTAGTATTTTGGATCATCCGACAGGTCAGGAGGACAGGAACCTCCGAATGTCCGGGGCCTTAACCCTCGCCGCCTGGGGCCGGGGCGGCCACAATGAAGCCCACCCTTGTGTGCTGCGGGAGCTCAGAGCGGGGCTTTTATGCTCGGAGCGGGGCTTTTACGTCTTTAAAGCTTTGCAGTAAGTAAAAGAAAAAGAGTAAACAGACCTTACCTGGCCTGGAAAGCCTAAAACACCCAGCTTTCTACGGAAAAATGTTTACCAACCTCCGTGGTGTTGAAACACAAGCACCGCAGGACCGAGTGGTGCTCGTCTGTCTCGGAAAACCAGGGCAGGGCGCCCGGGGCGCTCGGTTGGTGACGTGTCTGCCTTCAGCTCAGGTCATGACCGGGGTCCTGGGATCGAGCCCCGAGTCGCGTTGAGCTCCCTGCTCCAAGGGAAGTCTGCTTCTCCCTCTGTCGCTACCCCTTTGCTCCCCACTTGTGTGCTTTCTAGCTCACTCTCAAATAAAACCTTAAAGTTCAATAATAACTTTTTTAAAAAGCCCAGGGGCATTGTCTGAGAGGAGGAGACAGAACTATTTGGGTCCCTTGAGGAAGCGCTGACGTGGGGGAGGCTCAGTCAGGCACGTGGGCTCCCCGCCCAGGCTCTTCTGCACGTCCCAGCAGCTTCTGGGAGGTGTTCGAGACCCTGACTCCCTCCTCGCCTGGGACGGACTGAGCACCAGCCCGTCTTCTAGACCCTGGGCCTGTAGCCGGGCAGGGAGACGAGGTCACAGCGTCTCGCACGGCCTGGTGGCAGGTGCAGGACCCTCCGCGTTCGGGGTGTGTTCGGGATTCCTTGTGCTACGCTGGGAAGCCAGTGCATGTCCCGGAGCCCAGTCCTAGGAACCAGACCTCCCAGGGTTCCCCGGCCTGATGACGACTACTTAGCGGCGGAACCCTGAGCAAGTAGTTCTTTCTGCTGGTTTACACCTGGAAAATGGAGCTGGGGCGTTTGCCTCGTGGGGTGGGGGGCAGAGCCCACGTGGAGAGTGGGGCAGGCCTGGGGCTTCTGAGCGGTCTCCTGCCCGTGGCCCCCACTCACCTGCACGCGTGCTGCTGCTTATCAGTTAAGGAAGAGAGCTGCTCTCGGGAATCCACAAAGTTCTGAAGAATCTCAAGTGTAAGTTGTAAATAAGCAGGAGAATAAAGCTCTAGTTGCTCCTCTGAATTCTCGGGGTGTGTCCGCCCTCTCTGGCTGCTCGGACAGACTCCTATTTCTCAGGGTTGGGGACGGGAACCCCAAAGTTAAGGTGCTGGGAGGTTCAGTTCCTGGCCGAGTCCCTCTTGCTCCTGGCCAGGCCACTTTCTCCCCGTGTCCCACTGTGAGGGAGAGCAGGCAGAAGTACGGTCTGCAGCCTCTGATGAGGACACACATCCTATCCTGAGGGCCCTCCTCCTGCTCTAATCACCCCAACCACCCCACCTCCTAATGCCATCACGTAGGGATGAGGGCTTCAGCGTGGGGATTGGAGGGGATGTGAGCGTTCAGACCACAACAGGACGGGACAGTCTTTATGGCAGGCATGGCGACCCCGTCCTCTTGGCCAGTGGCATCAGCTGCGTTTCCCGCGGGCGCGGCGAGCTGTCTTGTGTGTTAGGGCGGAGTGTTGACTTACCGCTCCCCTCCCTGGCCGCGGCGGGGCCTTGGAGCCCTGCAGGCACTGGGCCCGTGTCCTTGAGCTACTTGTTTGCACAGGACCCCATTTCTTTAAAAACCTTTTTATCCCAGTTTATTTGGTGCCACTGTGTCTCCTCCTTGCTGCCCCCCTCCTCTTCTTAGCCAGTGTTGACAGCTTGTGTGTGCATTGCTTAATCCACTACAAAGTGGTCCTACAGAAGCACCCAGATGAAGTTCTGACATTGTTTTAAAAATGCTGGGCCCTAACTTATTCTCCATTTCTCTCCTCCTTCATCCCTCAAGTCAAGGCCACAGGTTTTCCTCTTCGTTCTTCCTAGCCCCATGATATCCCAGGGAAGGGCTGCCCAGAGTGGTCGCCTCGGCGTCCTGTCCCTAACCCTCTCTCAGCACCTCGCAGACACTGCCTGAACACGGAGGCGAACATGCTCGCAGACACAGGTGTGGTCCTGTTCACCGGGGTTTCGTGTCCGGGGATGGGCTTCTGCAGACGGAAGGTTGACACATGGTGTGCGTGCGCTTCTGTTTCAATAGAGCCTTCGTCTGTTTTTCCTGAGCTCTGTGGTCACTCACCCTCCCCAGTGGTAAAGGCAAGGATGCCATTGTTGCCGTCCGATGGAAATAGTGTCCCCACGTCATTGTGCACATCCCTGAGCGGCTCGAACAGCGATGTTTAGTGGCCTGTCTACACGCTCGTTGTTCTGATTACCTACAGCACTTCAACTTTCCATCTCCTTAGAGGGATGGGTGAAGCAGTTTTCTGTTTGCACGAGGGGCAAAACCCAGGGGTGCAGCCTGGACCCTGGGCAGCAGGCCCCAGGGGCTCCCGCCCGTCTGGCTCAGCAGACGTGAGAACAGTCTTGCATTGGCCATCGTGCCTCTGGGGGGCCTGTCTGTCTACCCACATATCTGTGGCGACTGTCTTGCATGGACCCAGTCTTGACCCCCTATGGCCGTGGGCATCTCTCTCCTCCATCTCCGCACACTGACCCAAACTCCCTCTACCTTGGGCTGCCTGTGAGCCTGACCATGGAGAACAGAGTCCTCTCGCAGATAGAGCCGGGGCGACAAGTGGAAATCTGTTCCTCTTCTACAACCTGGAGGAAAGAGGTTGGGGAGTGCATGCAGTAACACCCATTTTTTTCACTTAGTGCAGCAAACAATGGAGAATCACCCACGGAGGCGTGTGTGCCCCGAGGGCGTGCTAACCACAGCTGGCTCTTGAGGAAGGTTAGCAGGTAGTTTGTAAGCCTCTTTTTTTGCTCAGTGAACTAGCAAGAACAACACCCATTACTTTCATTGGATTACTTGTTCAGAATTAGATTAATCAAATTAGGTGGGCGTCTGCATTGCCTCTTCCCACCCCGGCAGGCCGCCCTCCCATGCTCGGCTCCGTTCTCGGCTGGTGGGAGGGTGTCCGAGCGCATGGGAAGTGTTTATGACCTGCTGAGGTGACCGAGTCCAGGGTGGCTGGCCTTCTGTATAAGTCGGAGACTCATGAATGAATAGGAGACCTCACCGCATTGTCTGATGGCTTCCTGGCACGCAGTAATTAGAAAACATTTTTCATAGTGGAACTGGAGGTTTAGCTCTGCAGAGAAATTGGATATTTCAAAATACTCCTAGTTGGTTAGTGAAACATTAGTATTAATGACAAATTAATATTAATATCAGTATCAGTTATGACTGTGTAGCCTTTGGGAGGAGAGGGGAAGGGCTTTAAGGACCAGGTTTAAGTAGCCCCCATATGACTTTCCTTGTTGGCAGTATTTTTCATCTGAAAGCATTTTTTTTTTTTAAGCTCAAACTTATATGTGGAAAAGCCTGTGTGGTGGGAAGAGGCATCCACATTTGAACTGCGAATGATTAAACCTTTATGACTAAAGTAATAGGTTTGGCTTCACCCTTCCCAGTGGAACAGCAGGCAGGGGTCCTTCTCGGTTTGCAAGCAGAAGTGCACAGACTTGGTCCTCCTCTGCTTCTCCTCCAGGCTCTGTGCGCGCTACGTGAACAGCAAGAAGCAGCGGGTAGCAACGTGACTGCGTTGGCTTGTTTCTTGACACTTTGTGTTTGCAGTTTTCTGGCATCTGGTTCTTTGCTTAAGGTGCTTCTGGCCATGGGGGCAGACGTGGGTGGCTCAGAATTGCCGTTGGAAGGGGAGTGCCCTCCCCCGCTTTGTGCCAGGTGGGGGCACCTAGGGACCCACCTGGTTCCTGGCTCCCACCTGCCGGCGGGGACATTGCAGGAGGCGTCCTCCTCGCGTGACCTACAGGTTTTCATTCAGACTTCCCACCAGTGGCAAAGATCCAGTGATCAGTTACATTGTCAGGTGGTGAAGAGGTGTCTATTCTAATTCATTTTAATTTGGTCATAACAAAATAAGTATCAAATCTCCGAGTAACAATTAGAGTGAAATGACAAGAGTCCTAGAGGAATTGTCTTCCCACATCCCATTCAGCTTTGAAGGAAGTCCTGGTTGACACCTAAGATTCCTGGACCCTTCGTGGTAGCAGCTTGGGGAGGTGGTGCTAGGGTCCCCGCTGTTGGAGGGGCCGCTGGAGTAAGGGCAGAGCTGAGCGCTGGCGCAGCAGCACGTGCCGCCGTGGGGTCCCTTGGCTCAGCAGCCCAAGACCAGAAGGACCCCTGGGGGGAGCAGTTAGGCTCAGCCCGGTCCTGGCCTGGCCAGGTGCAGTTGCCACAGTGTGCGAAAAGGTCCCGTCTCTGCCTTCTCCAAGACGAAAAGTTCCATTGTAGGTTGTAGGGCGACTTTATCTTTTGATGAAACAACCCAGTCTGCGTTTGGAGTTTCAGTTTTTGTGTTAATGCGTGTGATACAGAATCCTGTTTTGCATCTTGGATTTTGCTTTGTTTAAAATACCAAGCTAACCTCGCAAGGGTAATTTGAAGAAAACTATTGTGAATGTCACTTTACTAGTCAGTTACATTTAAGAGGAATATGCTTACAGTTAAAGTACAGAGATTAGAACCAACCTTGAGATCGGGACGGGGGACAACAAACCTTAAAATGCATTTAAGGACCTAAGCTTAGAGCCCCAGCAGATTTAGAAGGATTCAGATCAGTCTGTCGACGAGTTTGTGTGTTCATCTCGTCCAGCAGTTGGACCCAGTGGGTAAGATGCATTTAGAAAGTTCAGTGGGTCGTGCTGCGTGAGCTGCGTTACATACATATGGAGTGTTCACGGGGACCCATGCCGATGTGGCCGATGTGAGATGCACACCGGTTTCTTCCCCTGGCGTCTCCTCCAGGTGCCCAGGGGACGCAGGCCTGTGTGTGATGTGCACACACGAGAAGGGGGGTGCGCGGCGCGGGGTGCAGCAAATGCACCTCTGGCTCCTCAGCCTCTGCCGTCCAGTCTCGACTTCGAGGTGAACTTCCTGAGTGATGCGTGTAGTTTTCTGATGTCCACACAGGTTTCTGGATGGTCTTGGGAATGTCACATACTGCTTCGGGAATATGCGCACGTGTACTTCATACATTTTCCTTTGCAGTTAAAAAGAAAATGGCCTCTTCTTGGAACATTGAAAAAATAAATTATTATAGAAAAAAACAAACCCCAAAAAACGGCCTCCTGAATGTTTTCGTGTGCTGCCTCCGAGGGGCTCCGCACAGGGAGACGCCGGGTCCCCCTCCGAGGGGCTCCGCACAGGGAGACGCCGGGTCCCCCTCCGAGGGGCTCCGCACATGGGGACGCCAGATCTTCCCCCAAAGCAAACCTGAAGTCTTTACCTCCAAGTGAACATACTGTATAATCTTCCCCCAGACCCACTTACTGTAATGCCCTTGTTCTAAATTTAGAATATTTCTGCAAACTCATATAAACAGGTAATGGATGCTGCTAGAATTCTTGTCACATATTTATTGCACTATCAGCTAAAATTTTTAAGTGACAAGAACCAAAATAATCATTAATTTTTATAGGGCAAGGATCTGGCTTTTTGTCTGACACAAAGCTGTATAAAAAACTGCTTCTGATTTTATGCACATTGTTTTTAGTTAATGATTTTCAGCTGTTTGTTGTTCCTCCGATAGCATGAAAATGTACCATATGCTCAGCCAAAAGACAAATGATTAGCAAATGAAATTCTGGACAGCTGTCTGACTGCGCGTGTTGGGTTGATAGCATTCTGCTATCATAATTAGCTTAAGCTTTGGGTTAATTAACTTTCTACCTGGATATGCATAATAATAGCAAACTGCGAAAAGCAAGAAGCTTTCAGTACATCAACAACATTGCTGTCTTTTTTATTTGGTATTTCAAGAGCATATTAGAATTTCAAGAGTGATTAATCCTGGGAATATTGTCATCTACTGTAGATTTTATTTGCAAGCCAGATAATACTGAAACAATTGGAATCTATTATAGAGCAGAAATAGCATTTTAAAATTGTAATTAAAGTTTCTAAAAGCAATTGCTAATTTCAAATGCCTTTGTTGGCAAGAATATTAGGCGTCTTGTATGGGCAGCTTGTCGGGCACAAAGCATACCAGCACTGACACTCTGAAGAATAAAACTTTCCTTTATTTAAGTGCTGTATTGAAATCACCAATTATTTTTCTGTAATTTGAAACTAAGATTATTCTAGTAGTTTGAAAAGGTGCTGTTCAAACTACTTGCCTGAAGATAAGAACTCCGGGCCCCTCACTGATTTTTTTCTGTTACCTTTGTTAACTGGGGCTCCGTGTCGGGAGCGGGCTGGGCGGGAGC
Organism: Spilogale gracilis; assembly: GCA_004023965.1. Lineage (NCBI taxonomy): Eukaryota > Metazoa > Chordata > Mammalia > Carnivora > Mephitidae > Spilogale > Spilogale gracilis. Next base: position 18,900 of record PITA01011670.1, on the reverse strand, counting down.
TTCTCCCGGACCTCTCCGTTAGGATCTGCGGTGTGCATGTGTGTCTGTGATCATCAGAGGTCTGATTTTTAAAAAGTCAGTGCTGTACATTTGTAGCTTGGTATTTATTTTCTACCCAAAGCAGTTTATAAATCAATTTACTGATTTGATGAAATGGGGAGAGAAATGGCTTTGTCTCCTTCCTCCTCTTGTTTGCATGATTTACCAAAGCACTCTCTAAGATGCTCATCTCTTACGGGGCTGCTCGGGGCCTTTGGAGAGCACAAGCTAGTGAAGTGGATTGTGGATTTGGAGTAAAAATTGTGGTTTACATTTCCCAAAGCACCAGAGAGCCTAGCACTTAATTCTGAAATAAGTCATGCCTGTTGTTACACTCAGAAAAATATTTTATCTTCTGAAAAAAATTCTTTACATATGCAGTGGACGGTAAAGATTTGGTGACAGTGAATTTGCCTGGGCTCCAGAGGACTTGACTTAGAGAATTCAGCAGTGGTTAGTGTGCCGCTTTCTCAGATTTGTGACTTGCAGGCCGGCTGGGGGCTTGGGGGCACCCATTGGGTCCACCTCATGCAAGTTTTATGGGCCTGTCAGAAGCCATTTTTCAAAATTGGCTTCATTTGAGAACATGTGGAGGGGCCCACTTTCTCGGGTAGTTCGTGGAGCGGGGACTCCCTGGGGCCTATCCACTCGGGGGAAGGTGGGGCCGCCCGCAGGCCCTGGGAGGAGCAGGGTGCCCCGAGCGGGCCCTGCCTGCACCCCCAGACTTGGCCCTCCCGCCTGTCAGCTGTGACCCTGAGCCTTCTATCCTTTTTATCCTGACATCTCCAGCAGACCCTGCCTCCAGTCGTTGGAAAGATGCTACCGAGACTTTGAGACTTCGTTCCTTGTTGCTAGTGTGTCCCCAGCTGCGTGAATAAAGATGGCCCGGGGGTCAAGAGAAAAGGAGGAAACAGAATGGCAGGTTTAGGTATCGGACCCTTAAATCTGGATCACAGCCTCCCTGCTGTGTAGCAGATGAGTGATGATTCGTTTGCCTTCCGAGATTTACTTTCAGTATTTAAATTAAACATGAGTAAGTTCAAGATGCAAAACTTAAGCACCTCGTGCTTCTACACATAAAAGAACTTTAAAAAGGCAAGGTGCGGAGGCTCTTATGGGAGCGACAATTTCAAGAGGTTATTACTGGCTATTGAAGGAAAGAAATGCACCCAGGCCCCATTTTTGGCCAGCATAATGTATTGATAATTTTATTTTGAATGCCGTTTTAAACATACTGTAAACTAAGGATATTATTTTTTAAAAACTTTTTCTATTTGCAGTGCTTGATCTTTAATTTCTTTTAATGTCAAAATTATTTATTTGGCCTCTTCTATTCCAGATGTGACTGCTGAGGGCACATTAATTTATATGCCATTTTCATGGCCCCCTGTCCCATCTGTACATCATTTCTGAATTTCGTTTTCTCCCTTGGGAGTTCACCTATTCATATTGTAGCTTTCATTTGCCGTGTAAACAGAATAAACAGACAATGCGAAAATCCTTACAACACCAGAAAATAATTCTTTTCAACAACATAGTGGGTCATATTTGAAAAAACAGTGAAAATGCAATCCATGTGAAGCAACATTTTTTCTACTTTATTGTACTCTGGAGGAAAGGCTCATGTTACTACGACAAGTTTCCCCTGGATTTGATAAGTTCATTTTTATTAAAAATACATCCAAAACAGCATTTTACGATAATCCTCAAATACACGTTGTGGATATTTCTTTGTTTCGTGTCTTAACTTGGTGTTGCAGGTTAATTCAGAGCTTCTTACTCAACTGCTGTGTGCTTACGTGGCTAAGGAGGCAGGTTCTGCTGTGTTTCTGTGAAAAGGAACATTGAAGAACAACCAAGTGGGTTTTTTGGTTTTTTCTGGGTTTTTTTTTTTTTTGACATTTACAAATAAAGAGGGACATGAGTTATTTATGCTCCAATGTTGCTGCAAAGTCCTTATCTCCACGTGGCACTAAACAAGGATTTGTTGTGGGATTTTCGAGGGCCCCGTAGTGCTTTAGTGTTAAGCACCCAAAACTCTAGGGGGCTGGCACTAATTTCCTCTCTCTCGTAAAACAACATAGTATTCATAACAACTCAAGAGCTTTGACATAAGTAATGATGGCATGTGCCGGCGAAGATTACCGCCCAGCAGTGTAATCAAGGTGCTCGGTACTAATGCAAGTTAAATTGAGACAATACCGCTGAAACTTGCATTGTGGGACTCGCGCTCGCTCCCGGTGCTGACGTCCGCGCCTCGCGCCGTCCCCTGTCTGGCTTTCTGGCCCTGCTTCTGCTTAATGACCTCAAAATTTGTATGTCGTTAACACCGTGTACCGAAGTGGGAGAGAACACGGTGTGGGAGGGAGAAGCCTCCCTGTCTTCGTTCACTTTTGTCTCTTTTGCTAATTGGTGGCTTTTCCTGCCGTCTTAGGGAGCAGAGCGGGAGCAGGGAGGCCCCCGAGGTCTCGGTAAACATGTTGTGGGCACAGAAAGCCTGTGCTCCCAGGCGCGAGGCAGTCATTTACATACTCTGAATGAAAAGTCATTTGTGCCTGCAAAATTGTTATTGCTGGAACACATTTAAATACTAGTCATATGGAAATTTGAAATAAAGTCATATTAAATTTTGATGCTCAGATCAATATTGTGGAGCCCAGGTAATTAAAGTGGGTTTGTTTATTTGGCTCCTTATAAATAAAAAGGGCTTAATACAGACTAATTACACAGAATCTTTCGTCTACGATAGGATAATAATGGCAGCAATTTAAAGCGATATTAAATGAGAATTAATAAAGGAATATTGAGTCACTTCGACTGTATTAGGCCGTGAAATGATTCCTCATCTCAGTTTAACTTTCTATCTTGAGTGTGGTGATTGATAAGCAATGAATCTTTGTCGAGATAATCTATAACAATATTTGATTGCGATATTTAATTAATTACAGCCAGAGTCGTGACTTTATTGTTCTGGAACAGGTTAGAGAAGCCCATTTTCACCGTGTGAGCTCCTAGGGCCATCACGGGAACTCCCGTGGCCCCCTAGCTTATTAATGAGGGTCCCGAGTGGGAGTGCTGCCCACTGCATAGGGTGCTTGACTTCTGTCCAACTTCTAAGGGATGCACGTCCTGGAAATGCAGTCCAGTTAGACCCGGTGGGCGACACTAGTGATGAGAAGACCTCTTCAAAGAACTGGAACTACATTTAAATCTTGAGAGGGAAGCTGGCCATCCTCTCTCCTCTCGAAGGAATAAATAACCAAAGGAGAATTACCTGAAAGAAGCCCAGAGCTGGTTGTGGACAGCCACGTGAGATGAAATCAAGCATCTGATAGCCCTTCCGCTTCGGGACCAAAGTTCTGTTCTGTGTTAAATACCACTCATGCGGAGGTTCTGTCTTAAACATTCTTAAGTCTTCTGGGCCAGTGGACACTGGCTGTTAAGTAATTTCCAGGTGTGCTGGACGAGCTGGTGTGTTGTTTTGTTTGTAGAGGAAGTTGTGTATAATTTCTTCTCGCTGTGCTACGCAGCATGTCATATCCGCGTTAGCATTTCTACCCTTTTAAAGGGTCCTGCTGAAGGTCAAGACCTCACACTGAACACCCTTTTTATATATATTACAAATTGCCAGAACTGTTCATTAATTTCTGTCTTTGAAATGCCATGTCAAACCTCCAAAGGAATTCACAATGCCGGTGTCCCTTGGACAGCTCTCACCATGGTCCAGTGCGGGTTCCTGATGAAATTACAGGTGCAGGGAAATGCAGAATTAGAAATATATCTGATGTTGCAATACTCGTGAAGCTATAGCTTTGTTGATGACAGGACAATTCCATTTTTGACAGTTTAATTTACTGTTGCCAGTGGACAAGAGCAAGAGGAGAGCGTGGGGTTAGCCACCTGCCCCCTCATACCGTGTTTCACATGCGAGGTTGCAAAATCATGACTCCCTCAACCTGTCGGGCTCAAATGAGAAGGTTTTCAGCTGGGAAAATGGAATATATCAGTGCATGTAATATTGCCTGACCTCATAAAACAAAAGGGAAAATTGCAGATTCTGACAGCCATTATGAATCGTGTATCAGCATCCAAAACGACTTGGAGCCGAGGCATAGCACATGTTTATAATAGAAAAAAAACAGGGTTGCCACGTCGATTTGCAATATGGAGCAAAAAATGACTTGTCAGTAACTCGTTCTCAGATGTTAAAGAGGCTGTTGAATTTACTAGTATATACACAGAAGAATGTTTAGCCCCGAGCAGAGTGTGGAAATAGTCTCCACACGAGGGGTCTGCTGAAGTTCGTCCCAGAGTTCGCTTGTAATGGAAGGCAGAGGGTAGGGATCCCACGTTCACGCTGCAGCCGTGTCGGAGGGCCAGATTTCTCATTACAGGATGTACTGAACCTTTTTACTCTCCTCTGTTGTAAAATGTATAAATAATACTTCTAAAATAAAGCAAATAACATTGTTGTGAAATTACGAGAATAGTGTGAATTGAACGGATTCTACTGAAAACTGGTGTATCGAAGCATGGCTTTTTATCTTATGCTTAAAAGGTTTTATTTATATTAAAATAAGGCGTAATCTCTTTGCACATAATTATATGCTCTCTAGTTCGGTTTTATACTTAATCGTCTGTTCCTTCGCCTTCTTGCTTCTATATGCTCTCCCACAAAAACAGAACAGGAATGATGTCTGCTGTTTCCAGGGACCCCCGCCCCTCTAGTTCCAAGTGGTTGTGTCGGTGCCTAGTGTCCACTCCGTGCACGCTGTCACGCCCTGGGCTAGACCGTGTGTCTGGTTGGTTTCCCTCTGCTGTCTGTGTTGGACAAGCTGGAGCCGTTGATTTTGGGGAAGTCCTGTACAACGCACAGCTCCCGTTTGCGGGGGCTGCTCTTGTGTCCTCAGCCAGTAGCTGCAGGAGGACAAGCTGTTCTCCCCGGGCGGGTCGGGGCCGAGTGGCGTCGAGGAGGTCTTCCAGGGCAGGGCTTGTGTGTGACAAGAGTGGGAGCGTGCTGGGGAATAGTTTTGAGAGGCAAAGAGGGGTTTGGATCAGTGGAGGTTATTCATAGCCTTACTCGCCCCCCTGGGTTCTGTCATCGGCAGAGTCTTCTACACATCCGTCCCGCAGGCCGGCCTGGGTGTCAGTCCCAAGATAGAAAGGATGGCGGGCGGTGCTGCTGTAGCTTCTCGCGGGGGTTACCCTACTCATTTTCAAACCCTCCTGCTGGAAAAACTTGGGTCTTTCCTTTAAGCTGCTAAATGTCCTTCTGTAATTTGTGGACAGCCACCAGCAACGGCCAGGATGCATGAGATCCATTCCTCCCCTGCCAAGACCCCAGTCCAGGGAGGGCGTGTGACTCAGTGCTCCCGCAGAGCGACCCGCGCGGCCTGACGGGGGTGCAGGAGAGCAAGCCTTGTCGGAGGTTCACACTGAACCTGGGCCGCGGGTAGGTGGCCAGCAGGAGGGCTCCCGGCGGAGGCCTTTGGAAAAGAGCTCAGAAGCTTGGCCGCGAGAGAGGATGGAAACAGAGAGAGAGACTCAACGTGACTTCCGTGTCCCTGAGCTTTGCTGTTGGAAAGCCAAGCAGATGAGCAGAAAGCAGCAGGCGGAGGCTGAGCCCCCGTGCTTCGGAGGCATCTCCATAAAGGGGCCGACTGTTTTGGGGTTGTTTGGGAAAATGTTCAGATGCAAGTAAATATCCCAGTTAGAGTTATATAATCTGTATGTGAATTAGGGTTTTCAAAGAGAATATATGAAAATATTTGTAACGTTAGCATATATTGATAGTTTAAGACAAGGATTCTTGTAATAAGTTCACCTTAGTATTTGTAAGTATCAGTATTACATTAAAGCCAAGGGCCTTAAAACACTCTGTAAGGCCTCTGTGATTTGCCGATCTGTGTCCAACCCTTCCCTGGATTGAACAGCTCCTCTCTCGCGGCCCTGCCCCTGTTCCCGCCGTGTTGCCTCCTGGCTTGCCAAGAAAGCTCCACCGCAGGGCCTTTGCATGTTCTGTCCCCTTGGCCTGGGACACACGGGCCCAGCCCATCTCTGGCAGCTCTTCAGTTTCCTTTAGTTCTCTGCCCTGTGTGGTGACGACCCTCCCCCTGCCACAGCGCTCCGGGTTTCTCGTTTCCTGCTGTTGAACCATCTGAGGCTAGAGTCTGGGCCTGCTCCGTGAATACAGTCTTGCTGGAGCTCAGCACGAACCCACGTTTGGCTGTTCTTGCTGCCGTGTCAGAGTTGGAGGCACGAGGCGGTGGCCTGGAAACCTGGAATCTGTGGCGTCTGGTCCCGTGGGGCAGCGGGGGGCCCTGACCTAGCCTGCGGCGCTCAGATGCATTTGTATGCCTGTCTCTGCCGCCAGGCTGCAGCCCCGGGAAATGAGTCTCTGGAAGCGAGCCCCCGCGGGCTCGCGGCTGGATCTGTCGGGCAGGGCGCACACAGTAGGGAGGGAGAGGAGCGCCTGCTCACAGGGCGAGGGGCAGGGTTTCAGCCTGCCTCCGATCCTCAGACGCTGGCCCCTCAGACGTCGGGGACGCTGTGGCTTGCAGTCCTCACGGTGCATGAGCATCCGTTCGGTCACGGCCGTGAAGGGGCCTGTGTGAGCGCCCCAGAAGCAGACTCGGATGCGGAGGACGTGTGCAAACCAGGTCCTGGGGAGAAGCCCTCAGATACCCCCTGGAGATGAGTGCAGCACGCAGGACTGGGGAGAAGGCAGGCCTGTGCTGTGACCTGGGCACCAGTGAGGTCTCGGCCCACCCTCGGGGAGCGGAGCCGTGAAGGGCGTCAGCACGTGGCCAGGGTGAGGCCAGGGCACCCCGTGTCAGGCACACGAGGCTATGCAGAGGCTGCTTCTCCCTCAGAGGCCATGGGTATAGGACGCAGCCCCGGGCCCTCCCGCGCACTATGGCAGCGGAGCCCTGAGGAGGGCACTGAGCCGGCACTGTGGGTGAGGGTCGCGGGAAAGCCAGGTTCTTCGGGTGTTTTTATGCCTCCTGCTAAGACTGTCAGCCCAGGAGTGTCAGCAGTTCTGTGCCCTGCCACACAGCAGGTGAGTAGCAGGCCTGCCCCGTTGCAGACGGTCTTTTCCCCACAGCCCTGCTGGGCGGGGACCCCCACATGGATGCACACAGTAACCGGAGGAACCAGGCGAATCCCAAAGGCCAGTGACTTGTACCTTCTGGGGGTAAACGGAGCAGAGTCCTCCCCAGCCGCCACTGTCTTGGAACAGTCGCTAGGGCGCCTTGATGAGGGAGCCCTTCCCGTGGGTGCCAGGCTGCCCCAGGCCCGCACACCGGCCTGAGCATCACGAGGCTCCGATGCCACGCTGCTCTCTCGCCGCCGGCCCCGAGCCGCGCTCAGGCTCTGTCCCCGTGTGGGCCGCTCGAAGTCAGGGTAACGCCTCACACACCTAGTATGACAGAGTTCGGACATAGTGCTGCAGGAGGCCTAAGGGGCTCGTCTGTCTGAAAGATTATTTTTTATTTTAAGTCCCTGTAGGGAACTAGGGTAAGGAAACCATACTACAAGGTATTTGGGAACATCACAGCAGAGGGAGATTGGAACCAGCCAGGGTCTGCAGGGTCTAGCTTGGGTCCACCAGGGAAGGGAGACCCTGGACTGGTGTAGAGAAGAAAACCAGAGAACGTCGTCTTGAAGGAGTCTAATAGTGATGAATGCTCCTTGCTCCCTGATGACTAAAAGCAAACCAGTAGAGCGCTGCGCAGGCTGCGTGTGGCCTGGTGACCGTGGCTCTGGCCGGCCTGAACAAACTTGATCCCAGCTGGGCCCCCTCCTGGTGCTTCTGCATCACTGGGGTGAGGGCAGGACGAGTGTCCCTGCCTCTGGCTTGCCCTGAGGTTCCACTTGTCTTGGAGAGGGTTGCTGCCTTCTGGAGTATGGTGGGGCCGACCCCCAGAACATGCCATGCCATCAAAATGTCCTCTTCTGTTTTCAAATTGTATTTTAGTTCATCACTATACTAGGGTTTCTTCTAATAAAATCCAAAATACTTAACCATTAAACTGAGAGAATAGCCCCCCATCACACCGTTCGAGGGAGGGTGGCTCTGTGGGCCGGTGTGTCCTGCCGCTCCGGGCCTCGTCAGACTGTCGCCACTGTCACGGTGTCGTGCAGTACTCCCAGTCTGGACCCGTGGGCCTGCCCACAGCTCCCACTTCTGCCTGATTTCACGTCCCACTCCAACCGGGATGTGTTTTGTCAATCCGGGGGCATACAGCTGGAGGACACGGGCAGCGTCCCTACTTGGCTTTCCATCCGTGGCGAACAGGTGGAGTGTTTTCCATTGTAAAATCTCATCAAAAGCCCACCATGTTCACCTCGTGTAAGTGTGCCGTCCCGTGGGGGCAAGTGCATTTGTGTCGTAACCACGACCACCAGCGTCCGCCTCCAGCCCTGGGGTCTACGGGCCTGGAAGTCTGTCCCCGTCAGGCGCTCCCCGCCCTCCCCCCCAGCCACCCTCCTCCTGCTCCGGGTCTGTGACTTCCACCTGGGGATTTCGGGGCCCCCCCAGGAGTGGAGTCCCAGGTTTGTTCTGCGTCTGGCTTACTGCGGGTTGTGCCAGGTCGTAGCCCGGGTCCTAACGTCCTTCCTCGCGTTTCCCGGCTGCTGAATGGCGAGCTGTCCTGGGAGGGCGCGGCTGTGCTGCCGGGCGGGCGTGCGGTGGGTGCCCCGCGCCGGTGTCCCCGCGCCCCGTCCCGTGCCGCCTGCCGCTCCTCTGGGCTGTCAGGGCGCCTCATGGGACGCGCACGCCTCCAGATCTGCGGCCTCGGGCGGCCTCTGTGTCTCGGCGGCCGGTTCGGCCCTGCTCTGTCTTGTCATCTTACAGTTCAGGACTCGCGGTGCTGAAGGAGGCGGCGGGCCGGGTCGCACGGCTGTACTTGCTCTTCTGACCCCGACGTTGCCCGGGAGCAGTGAAGGGTAGCTTTTGACGAGCCGTGTCACATGTGACAGGCAATCTCGTTGGCTGGGGTGGAAATGTGCTGTACAAGTTTGAAGCGTTGGTGGGGGCATCTTGGTGATGTTCAGCGCATTTAAATTGACAGCAGACTGCAGCGTGTGGTTCGTCCCAGGCCTCCCGAGGCTCGCGTCCCGGGAGTGTGGCGCACGGGGGCTCCGGCCTGCTCTCCACTCCGCTCACACCCCCAGCCTCCACGGGGGCGGGTCCCTCCTTCGGTTTGAAACCTTACGTTTGAAGTGGATTTTTTTGCATTCTGTTGAGGAGAGGTTTGTGGGGTTTTACGCATGTGTGCAATGGAGAAATGGAGGAAAATGGTTGCATATTTCTTTGTTTTCGACATCAGCAACATTTTTCTGTCCTACAGAGTGAAATGCCGTGTCAGCAGCTGTGAGTTTAAGTGAAAGGCCTTGCCCCTTGGAGTTTTAATTTTACGCGTAAACCCCAGACGGTCCCGTAGCAGGAGCCCTGACCACTGCCTGCCAACCCCGCCCCCCGGGCCGCAGCCTGGCCCCCGCGGAGCCCCAAGCACCCCGCCACCGGCGTCCAGGCCCAGCCACAGCTCTCTGCTCTCTCTCCCTGCGGGACTCCCGGGCAGGGGTGGGCACGCAGGTGGGACTCAGACTCCACACTTCTGAGATGGGTTTCCTTGAGGCGTGTCCAGAGTCCTCCGAGGGGGGCGGGCAGGACTGTCAGCAGTGGGGAGCTGCCCACGGCGCAGCTGGTTTCCGGAGGAGATGGCCCGGAGCTGCGGTCTAGCGCCCTCCACCCTCCGGAACACGCCGCCCCGTCCGGGAAGCGTCCTTAGCCCGGAGGAAGCGGGCTCCTTCTGCGTACGCATCCTAGCTGCACGTCCGACTTTGGTCGGCCTGGTTTCCAGGAGAGCAGCTCTGTGCCGCTGACCGGCAGGCGCGGGACGCTGCCTGGGTGTCTGTCCCTCCCAGCGTGGCGCGGTGTCGCCTCCGCTCCTGGGAAGGTGACCTGGGCTGCGGGTGTGGAGGCTGGGAGTAGGGGCCTTGAGGTCAAACCGCAGAGGAGGGAAGCCGCGAGCGGTCTGGGGATGACGGGCTGCCAGGGAGCCTTCCCGACAAGGAGGACAGATGGGGCTTCTGTGTGTTGAAGAATCTTCAGTTTGCAGGTAGATGAGTGGCTGCTTCGGGGGTTAGCGTGTCGTGTTCTGCCCGCCCTCTCCGGTGCTGTGGGGAGTATGTACCAGGAAGCGCAGCTGGTCCAAGTGACCAGGGCTGAGGCCCACAGGCCCCGGGAGGCAGGCTGTGGGGGGGCGTCTCTGACACGGAAGACAGTGCCCAGGGGGCGAGCAGAGGCGCCTGCCTCCACCACATGCCCTGCCCCACACCTGCCCCACGTGTATTTCGGGGCCTCAGAGCCTCGGCAGGTGGAGGTGAGGGTCGGGGAAGGGCCAGGGGAACAGGTGCACCAGCAGGACTGCGGCTCCTGGTGCAGGTGTTGTGGGTGCTTCCCGGAGCCTGCTGGGGTGCAGGAGGCCTGGCTTCCGGAGTGCTGAGGCTGTTGCATGTTCCATCCCCCCGAGTCGGTTTGGCAGGGAAGGCCGTGGTTTGCTGTGGGGGCTGCCCACTGTGAGTCCGTCCCTGCCTCTCCCCTCAGGAACACAGGGGATTCTGGCCACATGGCTGTTTCCTGTCCTGGGCAGCCCGTTTGTGCCTTCTGCAGGCCCCAGAGATGGGCCGTCCCACCAGGCCTGCCCCCGCCGCCGCCCCCTGGCCATGCCGCCTCAGTCAGGAGCTATCCCCGAGGAACCCCAGCGCCCCTCCACGCACTGGGCAGCAGCATGTGTGCTCCAGTGAGGGCCTGCAGTCATTCCTCTCTTTAGATCAACATGCTGGGCCTCCTGCGACCCTGTGGTCTTCCTGGTGTTCTCTGCAGAATGTTCTAGATGGGAGAAGGCTTGCTTCTATCTGGCTGCTTATAAATAATGGCATGATGGGGCAAGGAAACCCCCAGGTGTTTGCCATTTTCCATCTGCTCCCCTGGGGTAGTGAGGCCGAGCATCCTGCCCCTTTTTTTCCCTGCCAGACTCCCCCAGCCAGGGGGGAGGCAGAGGAGCATTTGACCCTGGGCAGGCCGTGCCCTCCTGCGGGTGTGGGCCACACCCAGCCCTGCAGGGGCCTCAGGGACTTCTGGTCTGAAGCATTTCCACAGTTTCTGAGTGCCCAGTCTGTACCAAGACAGGGTTTGCCCTTTGTTTCCAAAGCACACTAGCCAAGCAGAGATCTCCGGTGTGCTCTGAGTTAATAGAACCTGCTGTGTCTAGGAGACTTCATAAAAAGGCTTTTCTTTAAAAAAAAAAAATGATTTTTTGGGGGCGCCTGGGTGGCTCAGTTGGTTAAGCGACTGCCTTCGGCTCAGGTCATGATCCCGGAGACCCGGGATCGAGCCCCACATCGGGCTCCCTGCTCGGCGGGAAGCCTGCTTCTCCCTCTCACTCCCCCTGCTTGTGTTCCCTCTCTGGCTGTGTTTCTCTCTGTCAAATACATAAAAATTTTTTAAAAAATAAATAAAATAAAAAATTAAAAAAATGATTTTTAAATGAATTTGGTGGCTTTTTTTTTTTTTTTACGATTGTTATTCACTTAGAGCACACGTGAGTGTGGGGAGGGGCAGCCAGAGAGGGAGAGAGAATTTCAAGTAGACCCTGCATCGAGCAGCACCCAGTGCTGGCTCAGTCCCGTGACCCCGAGATCAAGACTCGGCCGCCCAGGCGCCTCAGTGAATGAGTTTTATTCCCTTGCGTTTTCCTTCCCGCTGAGAACTGGCATGTGGCGAGCCGTGTGGTGGGTCCCACACACCCAGGAATGGACACACAGACGTGGTTATGTTCTGCGTGGGGCCCCACTCGTGTTGGAGAATTAAACGTACTGAGTTGAGCATGCTGTGGAATCATAACCTCGTCTGTGAATGGGGTTGGAGGGGTGTCCCCGGAAAGGGCTGTGTCCGCCGGGCCCAGGAGGAGATGAGCTGTGCAGACATGGCCACAGAGGGCGCGAACACCCATCAGCATGGAACCCCACCTGGCCCCGGGCGTCACGGCTGTGCCAAGGGCAGGCCACAAACACGCCGTCCTTCCTACGTTTGGATGTTTCCACTTTTGATCTCTTTTTTGGGCCCCTTCTGCAAGAGGAGAAGAGAATGGGGAAGGAGCTTTTCACACGGAGGTCTCTGATGCTGTGTTTCCCAGTTTGCTCAGGTCTCGGGTGTCCTCCAGTGTTCCGGTGCGTATTTCCCAGGAGTAATGCTTACATAACCGCAACGCAGTGACGTCTACCTTCGCAGCAGCAGCGTGGGCCCAGCAGTATCGTGGGTCTCCTCGTCAGACCCAGGGGCCCCTCTGTGCTCCGCGAGAGCAGAGTCTGCTCCGGGATCACGTGCTGGAGATTGGCATTAGGTGGTCCCGGCCCTTTGCCGCCCTCCAACCCCGTAGTTTTTCTGCCTCTGTGACCTCGAACTGCTGGAGCATAGATGCGGGGACAGTGTAGGTTCTCCCCGAGTCAGGGTCTCCAGGGCGCAGTCAGCGTTGGGCGGGACATCCAGGGAGGCGACGCCAGCTCGTTCTCAGGACACCTATGGCCCCATCCCCACAAGGAGGATGTCCGTTTTGGTCACTTGGTGAGGCAGGGTCCTCCTGCATAAGTGGCAGTTATCCCTACGTAATGAGTAAATACTGCGAAAGTTCGAAGGTTCTAGGTCATGTAGGTCGTTGCTCTGGAAGGTTCCCTCATGGGCGTCCCTGTGCATGGATGACTGTGAGTCTGCCGTGTCTTCTCTGAGCACGAGGCGGCGTTCCTCCGTAAGCCGGAGCCTTTGTAGTAGCGAAGACTTTTCATCCTCCCCACAAGCAATTTCTGCCCCTCGAGGACGATATTGCCCCATTGCGGAATTTTATGTCTGAGACCTTTTTAGCCAGAAGCGTTGTGGGCTGTGTCTCTGTGTGAACTCATGTGCGTGTGTCTGTGCGGTGATGCGTCCTCGCCCCTGCGTAGCTGTTGTCAGCCATGAGTGCCGACCTACCTCCAATTCCAGGTCAGGCCCTCCAAGCGGACTGTAGGTGTCCCATCTCCATATTGGCAACTCTTTCCTGTGATAGAAATATGGGTCTCATTATCCTCCATTTATAACTCCTGGTTAGAATGTGAAAAGCACAGTTTCAGAATTTGAAGAGCACAGACAGTACGTGGAGTTCAGTGTGTGCTACGTCGGTAACAGTCCTCTTCACTGAAGTGCAGTTCACCTACAAGTCCCTACGAAGGGTACAGTTGGATGAATTTTGGCAGATGAATACATTCCTTTAGCCACCAACACAACCCAGGTAGAGAGCATGTCTATGTCACCCAGAAGGTTCCTTTGTGTCCTGCCCCCAGTGAGAACCCTTAGCCCTGGCTCTAGGTAATCATTAATTGAGTAGATTTATCTTCCCAGAAATTGCATACAGGTAGAATCATAAAAAGCCTGTTTCCTGTGTCTGCATTATTTCACACACCTTAACGGTTGAGACCCGTTGGCGTTGCTGTGTGGTGTGTTCATTATTGTTGAGTAGTATTCTGTTTTATGGGGAACCAGAACTTATATGTTCTCCTAGTGGAGAGTGGTGCTGTTGCCAATTTGAACTATTTATGAATAAAGCTGCTATGAGCATGCGTGCAGAAGTCTTTAGGTGAATGCATGCTTTTACACAATCTGGGGAAATGGCCAGTAGTGGAATGACACTGTGAGCCAACAAGCATGTGCAGCTTCATAAGAAACCACTAAACCCTTTCAGAACAAGTGTCTAATCTAATACTCCTGCTCGTAATGTGTAAGGGTTATGGTTGCCCCATGTCCTTGCCAGCACTTGGTGTTTCTGTCATTTTAGCCATTTGACCAGGACTTAGTGGAATTCCATTGGAAATTCCATTGTTTCTTTGATTTGTGTTTGCCTTACAACTAATGAGTTGGACATCTTTTCATGGCTTATTGGCCGTTCTTTTACAAGGCACTTTTTTTTAAGTTATTTATTTATTTATTTAGTTGACAGAGACACCGCAAGAGAGGGACACAAGCAGAGGGAGTGGGAGAGGGAGAAGCAGGCTTCCTGCTGAGCAGGGAGCCCAATCCAGAGCTTGACCCCAGGACCCTGGGATCACGACCTGAGCCAAGGGCAGATACTTAATGACTGAGCCACTCAGGTGTGACCCTACAAGGTGCTTGTTCATGTTTTTCTCCCACTTTTTAAATTGAGCTGTTTTTATCAATTCTAAAATAATAATAATAATAGTAATAATAATAATAATTTTGCATGGAAGCTCTTTGTCAGATAAAGATATTGAGAATATTGCCTCCTGTGCCTTTTTCATTCTTCTCACAGCATCATTTAAGAGCAGAAACTTTCTTTGAACTACGTTTGGGGAGGGATGGTTTGCGCTTTGTCTTATAAGAAATTCTTTTACCAAACTTGTCTCTTATGTTTTGTTTTGTGTATTTAAGAACTTTAGCCTTTGCATTTAGGTCTGTAATCTATCTTGGTTAATTTTCTTGAGTGGTGTGTGGTTCATTTTCCTTCCATAAGGATATGTAGTGCCATGTCTTGAAAACACTACACATTCACCAACAAATTGCCTTTGTCCCTTTTGTCAAATTGACTGTGTGTGTGCAGATCCATTCCATGTGTCTGTCTGTCCCCACAGGCCAGCACCACACTGCCTTGCCTTGGAGTGTTAGAGCTCTGTGGTGAGTCTTGTGTCCTGTACTGCAAATCTTCCAAATGTGTTTTTTCTCAATGTTTCTGGTCCTCTGCATTTCCATTTTTGGAATAAACTCATTTAATTTTTAACCTTCTCCATCCAGTGTGATTTTAATGGGGATTGCATCAAATCTGTAGATGAATTTGGAGAGAAGCTTTACAGCTTTGACTTTTAGACTGTGATTATGGTAGATCTGTTTGTCATCCCCAGTATCCAAACATGATTTTGTAGTTTGTTGGTGTACAAGTCTTTCACATGTATTCTTAAATAAATCCGTATTTCACATGTTTTTGATTTTTTTTTACATGTTTTTGATTCTTGATAAATTTTGTGTTTTTACTTCAGTTTCAAGTTTTTCTTTGCTAGTGGCTAGAATACGAGAGCATTTTGTAAGTCTTGTGTAGCCTGTGAATTTGCTAAACATACTTGTAGCATATTTGAGAATCTTCTATGTCCATGATTATTTTGTCTGAGAATCGTTTTATCACCTTGGTTGTTGTACTGGCTGGGCTGTCTGTATCCTGTTGAACACTCATGGCAGTGGAGGGAATACCCAACGTTTCACCATCAAATATAACGATAGGTTCTTAGCACATTCCCTTTGTCAGTTGAAGGAGTTCAGCTCCGTTCTTATGGGCTGAGAGTTTTATCATAGAAGATTGTATGATTTTGTTACATGCTTTTTTTTCCTTTGCCTCTATTGAAAGGTTTATGTGACTTTTGTCTTCTATTAACACAGGGAAATAGGTTGCTTTTTCTAATGCATAACAGCTTGCCTGCTTGCAGTAAATACCATTTGCCTTGAAAAATAAACATACAGACTTCCCCACCTTCTTTCTGTGTGTGTATATAATTCCAACATGATATTTATGTATGTAGAAGTAATACTTCTGAATATGCTAATATTTTAGGAAGTGTTGTGCCTGTTCAGGAGGGCATTTGTCTGCATATCTTTTAATACATTTTTGAAGCTTTATTATCAAGGTCGTGTTGGCCTTGGAAGACAGGTGAGAAGTGTTGCCTCCTTACTCTGCTGTTGAAAAGTGCTTATTACTTAGCATTGGTTTTCTTTCCTTAAATGTTTGGTAGCATGTCGGCCTGGAATTCTGTTTATACGAAGGTTCTTAACTATGCAATATCCAAAAGAGATAAAATGGTTCTCAGATTTTCTTTATGACTCCACTTTGGTAATATGTCTCTCAAAGAGCTTGTCCATTCATCGAAGTTGAACTTCCCGGCATTAACTGTTGGTAAGATTCCGTCCTCCTGCTACCCATTTAGTCTGTAGGGTACGCAGTGATATCCCTTCTCTGCTGTGCTGCTTTTCATCCCCGATTTCATACTTCCTCTTCTTCCTTTTTCCAGTTGGGTCTTGTTGGAAATTGTCTAGCTTTCTTAATCTTTCAAAGCCCAATTTTTGCCCTTCCTCCCCACCCACCTGTTTTTGTTTTTGTTTTTTCCAGTTTTATATTTTGATTTCTATTTTGATTTACTTTTCACTCTCCGGTGTTGCAAGTCAGAAGTGTAGGGGATTGGTCGTGTACTTTACAATCTGTGGTTCAACCGCAGTGTGCGGAGGCTGGCACACTTGGGTTTCATGATCCTTCGCTTTGAAAAATTTCATAATTTCCACTGTGATTCTATTTCTGACCCATGGGCTATTTAAGAATCTGTTGTTTAGTTTCCAAATCCTGTCTATGTCAACACATTTGGAGAGGAAATGTTCTTGTGTGTCTCCCTGGCCGCCCATCTCCCCCATCTTGTTCTAGTGAGAACCAAGAAAGGAACATCGGTATCTCTAATTATAGATTTCTGTTGCTCCTTCTTGTTCTGCCAGTGGTCGCTCATGTAGTTCGAGGATTTGTTCTTAGGTGGCCAGGTAACACCTTAACATCATGAAATGTCTCTCTTTAATCCTAGTAATGTTTCTCATTCTGAAGTTAAATTGGTCCGATGTTAGTAAGGTCTGTCTGCGTGTGGTACACCTTTTCCCATCCTTCTTAATCTCTTGCTTTATTTTTAAAGGGCTTTCACTTTAAAGGTGTTTTAAAGTGTTTTATTTTCACGTGTTTCTTAAAGCCTGGATGCAGTTATCCAGTGCACCAATGTCCACCTTTTATTGGAAATGCTCTGTTTAATGTATTCACCACTATGAGTGGGGTTGTCTACCATCTTGCTCTTTTCTTTTTGCACTATTTTTTCTTTGTTCCATTTTTCCTAATTTCCTACTCCAGCTGAGTACTTACTATGCTTCCATTTTGTTACTGTTCTCTTACTAGCTCTACTTTTTTAAAGTGGTTGGTCTTGCACGGAACACTCGATTAGAGCTTCCAACGATGCTCAGTGTGCTGTCTACACCCCCCAGTGGAATAGACACTGGCCACCACCTATGGCTCTTGAGCACTTGACCTACAGCAAGTGCCCCTGAGGGCGCGGAATATTATCTGTAATCTGAACTTTAAAAACAAGTAACCATATGAAGACAGTTGCGGACACACTGGAGGGTGACTGTAGGACTCAGAGGCTGCATCTTTAAACTTCTCGCCATCTATTCTGGGCAATATTCTGTACTTTCACATGTAATACAGAGTTTCGCGGCATAGTATTCATGTTGCCCTCTGTTGTGCGTTGATTGTTGTGGGTTTTGCTTCCACATGTCACAAACCCTAAACTATATTGCTGCTATTCTTTAAACGATCCATTGCTTAGAAATAGTTAGGATAGAAATTGAAAGATAATTCTTGGTATTTACAAATTTAAATCCAAATATTTTGGAAGGCTGTAGGACGGGTTCAAGTGACCTCATCAGAGGACTGCATTTTACCTTGGCAGAGGTGACAGAGAAGCCCAGGAAGACCCAGGTGAGCTGGGAGGCCAGGAACGAGTCGGGAGAGTGAAGGCGCTGAGAAGTGGTCAGGTTTGGGGTCTGCTTGGTAGTCTGCTCCTCCGGCCTTGGTAGGAGCTGTGCCTTAAGTATATCGCGGTGGCTTTGAGAGTGTTCTCCCACATCTTTGTCTGTACCGTTTCCTATCCTATGCTTTTCAAAAATAGTCACGGGTACTGAAGTCATCCCTTGTGCCTAATTTTAATTAGAAAGTGTTGCTTCATTGTGAATTTTGTGAACCATCTTGCCTGTAAATAGAAGCCAACTTCCAGAATGTGCAGTCTTACTAAGAGGGTGAGACACAATAAAATACAGAGGTGATTATTTTTTGAGTCACGGTATTTATCCGTTTAAGGAGCAGGGACTGTGACACGCGGAACCGGGGCCGGTTTCACAGCGCTTGATGAGCAGTTTATGGCGCCGACTTCCGTAATTCTCACGTTCCATCCTCCTGCTGCCCTATAAATGGACTGATTGCAGTTACCCCGGACTCGGGAGTTTCCTGCAGTGTTGGGTTTTTCTCATCCTTCTACCCCATTTTACCATTTTATCGTGTTTGGGTTTTTAAGCGGAGGCATGGTTCCACTTTGAAAGCCCTAGAAATAATTCTCAGATCACATATGTTTCTTTCGGTGTTGACAATCAAGCCGTTTCCCTTGAAATTAAAGGCTGGTGTTGTGAACTGTCAGTGGAATAATTGATCGTGAGCCTGGTGCTTCCTAGTTCCCGCCGTGTGGAGAACTATAAATACCTACTATAATGTTCCCTCCTTGCTGGGACTCCCTACGAAATCACACAGGGGAGATCAGCATTGGTGCACACGGACCTATGATGACTGCTGTCGGGAGATCTCAGTTATTGATTGCTGATTTCCGAAAGTTAATTTATTTTTAAGGTCCAGTAACATTACGTAGCCTGTTTCTTTCTCATTTTCTTTTTTCTTCTGCTTAACTATTTCAGTAAGTTCTGGATTATACCGAGCATTGTTTGGCTAGAGTCTCATTAAGAATATGACGCTGATGGGGCGCCTGGGGGGCTCAGTTGGTTAAGTGACTGCCTTCGGCTCAGGTCATGAACCCGGAGACCCGGGATCGAGTCCCACATCGGGCTCCCTGCTTGGCGGGAAGCCTGCTTCTCCCTCTCTCACTCCCCCTGCTTGTGTTCCCTCTCTCGCTGTGTTTCTCTCTGTCAAATAAATAAAATCTTAAAAAAAAAAAAAAAAAAAAAGAATATGA
>PITA01011669.1:0-65596 GCA_004023965.1 Spilogale gracilis | reverse complement strand
TAACAAATTGAAAATAATTGAAATTCCCTACCAATTGAGATTGAATAAACCAACATATAACAGTATTTCAAGCCTGATTGCTACAGATTTTTTTTCTATGAAGATACAATATGAAACCTTGGAGAGTGTTGTCTGTACTGATTATCTATACTCTCGGTAGTTGCCTACTTAGTTACCACCAACACATGGACATATGGAGCGTGTGTGTGTGTGTGTGTGTGTGTGTGTGTGTGTGTGTACACCACATCTTCTTCATCAATTCATTAATGGATGGACACTTGGGCTGCTTTCATATCTTGGCTATTGTAAATAATTCACAATAAACATAGGATAGGGGTGCATGAATTAGTGTATTTTTTATTTTTGGGGGTAAATACCCGGTAGTGCAATTGGTGGATAATAGGGTACATCTATCTTTAACTTTTTGAGTAACTTCCATACTATTTTCCAGAGTGGTTGCACCAGTTTGCATTCCCACCAACAGTGCAAGAGGATTCCTTTTTCTCCATATCCTCATCAACATCCGTTGTTTTTTGTGTTATTGATTTGAGCCATTGTGATAAGTGTGAAGTGATATCTCAATGTGGTTTTGATTTGCATTTCCCTGATGGTAACCGATGCATAAATATCTTTTCATATGTCTGTTGGTCATATGTATGTCTTCCTTGGAGATATGTATTTGATGTCTTTTGTCTATTTTTTAATTGGATTTTTTTTTCTTTCTGGGTTTTTAGTTGTATAATTTATATGTATTTGCATATTAACCTGTTATTGGATACGTCATTTGCAAATATCTTCTCCTTTTCCATAGGTTGTCTTTTAGTTTTGTTGATTGTATCCTTTGGTGTGCAAAAGCTTTTTATGTTGATGTAGTCCTAATAGTTTATTTTTGCTTTTGTTTCCCTTCTGCCTCAGGAGACATATCTAGAAAACAGTTGCTATGGCTGATGTCAAAGAAGTTACTGCTTTTGTTCTCTTTGGGATTTTTATGGTTTCAGGTCTCACATTTAGGTCTTTTAACCCATTTGAATTTATTTTTTGTGTATGATGTAAGAAAGTGGTCCAATTTCTTTCTTTCCATGTTGCTATCCAGTTTTTTTGACACCATTTGTAAAAGAGATTGTATTTTCCCATTGGATATTCTTTCCTGATTTGTTGAAAATTGACCATAGATTATAGGTTTATTTCTAGGTTTTCTATTCTGTTTCATTGATCTGTGTGTCTATTTTTGTGTCATTACTATACGGTTTTGATGACTATAGTTTTGTAACATAACTTGAAGTCTGGAATTATGATGCTTCCGGCTTTGCTTTTATTTTTCAAGATTGCTTTGGCTATTTGGTTTTTTTATGGTTGCATATACATTTTATAATTGTTCATCGGGTTCTGTGAAAAATGCTATTGGCATTTTGATAGCAATTGCATTAAACGTGTAGATTGCTTTGGGTAGTATAGACAGTCTAACAATATCTCTTCTTCCAATCCATGAGCATGGAATATTTTTCCCATTTCTTCATGTTATCTTTAATATATTTCATCAATTTCCTATGATTTTCAGAGTACAGATCTTTTACCTCTTTAGTTAGGTTTATTTCTAGGTATCTTATGGCTTTTGATATAAAGGGGATCAACTCCTTGATTTCTCTTTCTGTTGCTTCATTATCAGTGTTTAGAAATACAACAGATTTCTATACATTGATTTTGTGTCCTGTCACTTTGCTGAATTTGTTTCTCAGATCTAGCAGTTGTTTTGTTTTGTTTTGTTTTTGGATGGAGTCTTTCAGATTTTCTATATATAATATCTGTTATGTGCAAATATTGAATAGATATTTACTACTTCCTTACCAGTTTGGATGACTTTTATTCCTTGTTGTTGTCTGATGAATCAGACATTTGTATATTGAATCAAAATAGTAAGAGTGAGCATCCTTGTCTTATTCCTGACCATAGAAGAAAAGCTCTCAGGTTTTTCCCATTAAGGATGATGTTAGCTATGGGTTTTTCCTATATGGCCTTTATTGTGCTGGGGTATATTCCTTTTAAACCTACTTTTTTGAGAGTTTTATCATGAATAGATGCACTTTGTCAAATTCTTCTTCAGCATCTACTGAAATGATCATATGGTTCTTATCTTTTCTTATCTTTTATCTTATTAACGTGATGCATCACACTGATTGATTTGCAAATATTAAACCGTCCTTGTAACACAATAATAAATCCCAGTTGATTGTGGTGAATGATTTTTTAATGTATTGTTGAATTTGATTTGCTTATATTTTGTTGAGGATTTTTGAATCTGTGTTTATCAGTGATATTGACCTGTAGTTCTTTTTTTTTTTTTTTTTTTTTTTTTTTTTTTTTTTTTTTTTTTTTTTTTTTTTTTTTTTTTTTTTTTTTTTTTTTTTTTTTTTTTTTTTTTAGTGATATCTTTACTGGTTTTGGTATGAGGATAATGCTGGCCTTAGAGAATGAATTTGGAAGTTTTTCTTCCTTTTCTATTTTTTTGGAATAGTTTGAGAAGAACAGGTATTAAGTCTTTAAATGTTTAGTAGAATTCATCTACGAAGCCCTCTGGTCCTATAGTTCTGTTTCTTGGGAGGATTTTGATTCAGTTTCTTTGCTAGTTGTCAGTCAGTTCAAATTTTCTATTTCTTCCTGTTTTAGTTTTGGCAGTTATATATTTCTAGGAATGTATTTCTTCTCATTTGTCCAATTTGTTAGTGTATAACTTTTCATCATATTCTCTTATAAGTGTATTTCTGAGGTGTTTATTGTTTTTCTTCTCTCTCACATGGGATATATTTTTGAAATAGGTAGTTAACTTTAGTACATCTTATCTCTTATTTATTATCCATGTATTTTCTCCCAAATAATAGATACTTTGAGTTAGTTTCCTTTCCACAAAGGAAATGTTTCTGTTATAGTATTTAATACAAGGATGTAATCTTAAGGGTACCTGGCACTTCCAATAAGTTGGAATATAGAAAAGATATTGGTAAATTCCTACAACTAAGATTAACAACCACAGAATAAGTCAGCAAATCTTTATTTAATGTCTACCATGCTAGATACTATATGTGATACACAAAATATAAGAGAGAGTCCTGGTCTCACAGAGTTTAAGATCCAGTTGGGAAGAGAAGATATAAAGCATTAAAATGTCATTATTTTATAAGAATAAAAATGGTCATAACTCAAAATACACTGTGGCTATCCTTGTTTAAACATTCATTTTGTAGTTCTCTTTCTCCATACTTTGTATATAAGATGAATATAGACTTAATAAATATGAATCCAGCCATATTAGACATGAATAAAATGTCAAATAGTGAGTTGTCGTAACTGAAGTTCATTTTACTAATAAGAACAATTCCACTATAATGTTTTTAGAACTTTAAAATGAAGAAGGAATTTTTAAATAATGATTTGTGCTTTATTTAAATAGCCATTATTAAATGCTTAAACTGGACGTATGTGATTATTTATTCTCATTTTATTTATTAAGATTTTATTTATTTATTTATTTATTTATTTATTTATTTATTTATTTATTTATTTATTCAGCAGAGAGAAACACAGCTAAAGAGGGAACATAAGCAGGGGGATTGAGAGTGGGAGAAGCAGGCTTCCTGCTGAGGAGGAAGCCTGATGTGTGAGGCTCGGTTCCAGGACTCCAGGATAATGACCTGAGCTCTAGGCAGCTGCTTAACAACTGTGCCACCCAGGCACCCCAATTTATTCTCATTTATTTTAAACATTCTCTTCTATATTTTTGTTATTGGTATTTTCTTTTGTAATCTTCCCATGTGTTTCTTGTCTTTTCTACTAATTCGGTCAACCATATACAGTATATAGTCTTTTCCAGTATCTTTTTCCTCGTAGTGTTTTTATACCACAAGCCTTGATTTCCCCCCTGCAAATTTCACACTTGATTTTACTGAACGATTCCTTCATTACTGTGGCTTCAAATCTTTTCTGCCAAACAACTGAACTTTCTCTTCTATTTATGGTCTGGTGAACTCCCACTTTTCATATGGTCTCTGCATGGTGGGAAGGACTATTTATTTATGTATTCCTCATAATTTTGAGGGAAAGGAGATATATTTCCATAACTCCTATCATGAAAACAGTTCCCCTGAGCAAGCTGAATTTCCCTTTCCATTTTATCATTTTAAGTCAGACTCCTGACCATTCTTACTAACGGTTAACAGTGGCTCTCGTGTTTTTCCTTTTTAACCCACTGCTTCTCAGTGTGTTTATATACACAGACAAGAATATACTCAGGAAAGAGAGAATTTTTTCTTTTTATTCTTTAAAGGCATAAAAATCTTCATTCAGAAGATTGGCTAAAATTGGGTCTTGTAGAACTTACATAGAGAGATGGGATGGCATATTCCAAATAAAAAATGTAAACTATCTTCTGAGGACAATAAATAGACTAAATGCATGAAATCAGAGATTTTTAGAGAGTGTGTAAATGTATTTTGAAGGAAGAAAATAAAGAAAGAATGGAACAACTGCTGTGGAAACCTGAATAAGGTCTGAAACACTGACTTTGTGCTCTGTAGGAAATGGAGAACCTGGGAATGCTCTTGTTTTTACTGTGCACTGATGATATGCAGAATACTATTTTTTTAATTTTAAGATATTATTTATTTATTTGACAGAGAGAGAAAGAGCACAAGTAGGCAGAGTGGCAGGCCGAGGGAGAAGGAGAAGCAGGTTCCCTGCTGAGCAGGGAGCCGGATGTGGGACTCGATCCCAGGACCCTGGAATTATGACCTGAGCCAAAGGCAGACACTTAACTGACTGAGCCACCCAGGCACCCCCAGAATACTATTCTAGGCATAGAAGAGGTTTTAAGATGTTACAACATGACCTAGGGTCATGCACTGATAATATAACAAAAGGAGCACTATACACTAATTGAAAAAAAGATTGAATTGAGTTGTTTTCTATAAAAAGGCATCAAAGATGACTCTGTGATTTGAAACTTTTGTGTCTAGGAGGATTATGTTGCATATGATTAGGAGGGATGTCCATTTTATGGTGGAGAATGAAGGATTCCCCCCGCCCCCCAAACAGGAGCTAGAAAGACCTAGCTGGCTTAGAAATAAAGAGATGAAGTTTAGGAAAAAAAACAATGTAACTGTGGGTGCTATTTAGTACTGCCAATTTCCTTAAGAGGAACAAAGAAGAACACAGTGCACAGATAGAGTAAGAGAAGACACAATAATTTTTAAAAGAAAGGGGACTCCCTACAAATATGATACAGTAATAATCAAATTCACACTTATATTTGGAGATTTTAACATCTCACTCTTAATAGTTGATAGAACATATGGACTAAAAATTCAGGATTTGGATGACTTAACACTATCATCCAACTTAATCCAGTAACTTTTATAGAACTATCCTTTCAAAAACTACAGAATATAAATTATTTTCAAGTACACACAGAATATTTACTGAGATAGGCCGTATTTGAGGCTATAAAACAAGTGTTAATAAATCTAAAAGGTTTTTCATCATAAGGAGAATGTTTTCTGCACTGAATAAATTAAATTAGAATTAAATTAGATGTATTTACTTTTTAAATTAGATTTAAACTAGGAATTAACAACAGAAAGTTTTTTAGAAAGTCCCTACATATTTAGAAGCTAAATAACGTAGTTTTAAATAACCTATTAGTCAAATAACAAAACAAAAGATGAATTAGAGAGTATTTGGTAGTGGATGAAAATGAAAATACCTTACATCAAGCTCAGTGAAAAGCGTAGAGGGGCACTTATAGCCCTACACTAGAAAAGTAGAAATGTCTCAAATAAGTGACTTCAGTTTTTTACCTTAAGAAACTTAAGAAAGAAATAAGTCACCCAGAGAAAGACAAATACCATATGATTTCACTCATCTGTGCAATTTGAGAAACAAAAATAAAGGAAAAAAGAGAGAGAGAGACAAACCCCCAAGAATACTCAACTGCAGAAAACAAAATGGTAGTTATCTCTGGGAGGTGGGTGGGAGGATAGGTAGAATATGTGAAAGGGATTAAGAGTGCATTTATCTTGACGAGTACTGAGAAATGTATGGAATTGTTGAATCACTGTATTATACACCTGAAACTAATATAACACTGTATATGAACTACCCTACAATTAAAATAAAAAAGAAACCAAGAAAGAGAAAATTAAATTCAAAGTAGGCACAATAATGGAAAAATAAATTAGAGTGCAAATGTATGAAATAGGAAACAGAAAAACAGTAAAGGCAATCAATGAAACCGAGAGCTAGTTTACTGAGAAAATCAGTAAACTTGGTAAACTTTTAGCCAGACTTATCAGGACAGAGAGAGGGTGATGGAGAAAGAGAGAGGGAGAGGGAGATGAAGAGGAGGAAGAGAGAGAGTACCAATTACTAATATAAAAAAAATTAAGGACAGTATACAGAGAGTAAGAGGATAGTAAATTAATATTATGAACAGCTTTTTGTCAATGAATTTGATATTTGAGAATAAATGGATAAATTCTTTGAAAGACACAACCTATTCATTCAAGAAGAAATAGATAATTTGATTGTCCTATATATGTTGAAGAAACTGACTTTGTAATGAAATACCTTCTCACAAAGAAAACTCCAGGCCAGATGGCTTCACTGGCAAATTCTACCAAACATGTAAAAGAGAAATGCTACCAACATTATACAAACTCTTCCAGAAAATTTAAGCAGAGGAAATACTTTGCAACTCATAAACCGAGGCCAACATTATCCTGACACTAAAACCAAAGATCTTGCAAAAAGAAATATGTGAACCAATATCTCTTATGAATATAAATCAAAACTTTATCTATTTTGGTTTTTTATTGTTCACTACGGATTTAAAAATTTCTTTTAAGTCTACTCTTACACCCCTCCACCTATTTCACCCATCTCCCACTTCCCTTCCTACTGGAAACCACGAGTTTATTCTCTGTATTTGAGTCTGTTTTTCTATTTATCTCCTGTTTTTGTTCATTTTCTTTGTTCTTAAATTCCACAGATGAGTACAATTATATAGCATTTGTCTTTCTCTATTAACATTTTACCTAGCATTTCACCTCCCCTCTAGATCCATCCATATTGTTGCAAATTGCAAGATTTCATTTTTTATGGCTGAGCAATATTCCTCTGTGTGTGTGTGTGTGTGTGTGTGTGTGTGTGTGTGTGTGTGTGTGTTTATGTGTATGCCACCTCTTCTTTATCCACCGATCTATCAATGGACACTTTGGTTGCTTCCCTATCTGGGGTATTGTAAACAGAACTGCATTAAATAGAGTAGTGCATATATCTTTTTGAATTTGTGTTTTCATTTTCTTTAGGTAAATACATGGTAATGGAATTACTGACTATATGATAATTTTATTTTTACTTATTTGAAGAGCATCCATACTGTTTTCCACAGTGACTGTGTGAGCTTGCTTTTCCACCAAGAGTGCCAGAGATTCCTTTTTCTCCACATTCTTGCCAAGACTTGTTATTTTTGTGTTTTTGATTTTTAGCCATTCAGATAGGTGTGAGGTGATATCTCACTGTGGTTTTGAACTGCATTTCTCTGATGATTACTGTTGTTGAGACACATCTCAAGCACACCTTTTCATGTGACTGTTGGCCATCTGTATGCTATCTTTGGAAAAATGTCTATTCATGTCCTCTACCCACTTTTAATTGGATTGTTTGCTTTATTTGGAGTTGAGATATATAAATTCCTTATATATTTTGGATATCAACCCTTACTGGATATCACAGTTGTGAATACCTTCTCCCATTTGGTAGGTTGTCTTTTTGTTTTTTTTGGTGGTTTCCTTTGCTGTGCAGAAGATTTTATTTTGATATAATCTCAAGAGTTTAATTGTGATCTTGTTTCCTTTGCCAAAGGAGGCATATCTAGAAAAATGTTTCTATGCTGATGCCAAAGAGATTACCATGTATGTTTTCTTCAAGAAATTGTATGGCTTCAGGTCTCACATTTAGGTCTTTTTTTTTTTTAAGTTTATTTATTTATTTGACAGAGAGAAACACAGCTAGAGAGGGAACACAAGCAGAGGGACTGAGAGAGGGAGAAGCAGGCTTCCCGCCGAGCAGAAAGCCCGATGTGGGGCTCGATCCCAGGTCTCCAGGATCATGACCTGAGCTGAAAGCAGTAGCTTAACCAACTGAGCCACCCAGGTGCCCCTCACATTTAGGTCTTTAATGCATTTTGAGTTTATTCTTGTGCATGGCATAGGGAAGTGGTCTAATTTCATTCTTTTGAGTGTTGCTGTCCAGTTTTCCCTGCACCAATTATTGAAGACAGTTTTTTTCTGTGGTATGTTTGTGCCCCCTTTGTCATAGATTAATGGACCATATAGTTGTAGTTTTATACCTGGGTTGTCTGTTTGCTTCCATTGATCTATGTGCCTATTTTTGAAACCGCACTTCTAGTACTATGTTGAAAAGAAGTGGGGAGAGGGGACATTCTTGTCTTATTCCTGACCTTAGAAGAA
The DNA here is from genome assembly GCA_004023965.1 of Spilogale gracilis. Classification (NCBI taxonomy): domain Eukaryota; kingdom Metazoa; phylum Chordata; class Mammalia; order Carnivora; family Mephitidae; genus Spilogale; species Spilogale gracilis. The sequence continues at coordinate 57,077 of PITA01011669.1, read as the reverse complement.
AATTCTGTTTTCACCATTGAATATAATGTTAGCATTTGGTTTCTCATCTATGGCCTTTATTTTGTTGAAATGTATTTCCTCTAAACCTAGTTTGTTGAGACTTTTAATGATGAATTTATGTTGTGCTTAGTCAAATGCCTTTTCTGGGTCTATTGAAATGATCATGTGGTTTTTTATCCTTTCTCTTGTGAAAGTGATAGATCCTTTGATTGATTTCCAAATTTGGATCCCTGGAATAAGTCACATTTGATCATGGTGAATAATTTTTTAATGTATCTTTAGATTTAGTTTACTAACACTTTGTTGAGGATTTTTGCATCTTCTCTCTCTCTCTTTTTTAAATAGTGCCTTTATCTGATTTTGGTATTAGGGTAATGCTGTCCTTATAGAATTAATTGGAAGCTTTCCTTCCTCTTCCGTTTTTTTGGAATGATTTGAAAAGAAGAGATATTAACTCTTCTTTGAATGTATGGTAGAATTTTCCTGTGAAGCCATCTCGTTCCGGACTTTTTTTTTTTTTAATTACTGATTCAATTTCATTGCTAGTAATTGGCCTGTTCAAATTTTTATTTCTTCTTGATTCAGTTTTAGAAGGTTGTATGTTTCTAGGAATTTATCCATTTCTTCTAGGTTGTCCAATTTGTTGGCATATAATTTCTTGTAATATTCCTTTATAATCCTTTATATATTTTTTAAAGATTTTATTTATTTACTCATGAGAGGCAGAGAGAGGGAGGGGGGGCAGAGGCAAAGGGAGAAGCAGGCTCCCCACAGAGCAGGGAGCCTAATGCAAGACCTTATCCCAGGACCCTGGGATCACGACCTGAGCTGAAGGCAGATGTTTAACCAACTGAGCCGCCCAGGTGCTCAATTCTTTATATTTTCATAGTGTCAGTTATTTCTCTTTTATTTATGATTTTATCTGAGTCCTCTTTATCTCTCTCTCTCTCTTTGTTGAGTCTAGCTAAAAGTTCATCAATTTTGTTGATCTTTTCAAAGAACCAGGTTCTGGTTTTATTGTTTTTTTTTCTTTTGTTTCTATTTCATTTATTTCTGTTCTAACCTTTATCATTTCCTCCCTTCTACTGGATTTGGACTTTGTTTTCTTTTTCTAGCTCCTTTAGGTGTAAGGTTTGGTTCTTTGAGATTTTCTTGCTTCTTGAGGTAGGACTATAAGACTATAAAATTCTCCCTTAGAATGAATTTTCTGGGTCCCAGAGATTTTAGACCATAGTGTTTTCATTTTCTCTTTTCTCTATGTGTTCTTTGATAACCTAATTGACCCATTCATTATTTAATAGCAGGTTGTATAACCTCTGTGTATTTGTGCTCTTTCCACGTTTTTTTTTTTTTTTTATTGTGGTTGATTTCTAGTTTTATAACATTGTGGTCAGAATAGTGTGACTTTGATCTTTTTGAATTGGTTGAGACTTGTTTTGTAGTATAATTTGTGATCTCTTCTGGAGAATGTCCTGTGTGCTCTTGAAAAGAATGTGTATACTACCTTTTTAGAATGGGATGTTCTGAAAATATCTGTTAGATCAATCTAGTTCAGTGTGTCATTCAAAGCCAGTGTTTCCTTGTTGATTTCCTGTTTTAACAATCTGTCCATTTATGTAAGCGTGGTGTTAAATGTGTCTACTATTATTGTATTACTACTGATTATTTTTTTATTAATTGCTTTATGTATTTGAATTCTCCCATGTTAATTACAAAATTATTTATAATTTTTGTGTCTTCTTATTGGATTGTTCTCTTATATTTATATAGTGCTTTTCTTTGTTGTTACAGTTTTTGTTTCACTGTATTTTGTTTGATATAAATATTGCTACCATGATTTTCTTATCAGATTGATTTGCATGGTAAATGCTTCTCCATCCCTTCACTTTCAATCTGTATGTGCCTTTTGGCCTCAAATAGGTCTATTATAGGCAACACATACATGGGTCTTAATGGATAAATTCCATCATCCTATGTCTTTTGATTGGAGCATTTAGTACATTTACACAAAGTAATTATTGATAAGTTTATATTTATTGCCATTCTGTTACTTGGTTTTTTTTTGTTTAATTTTATTTTTTCAGTGTTCCAAGATTCATTGTTTATGCCCCACACCTAGTGCTCCATGCAATATGTGCCCTCAGTACCCATCACCAGGCTCTCCCATCCCCCCACCCCTTCCCTCCAGACCCTCAGTTTGTTTCTGAGTCCAAAGTTTCTCATGTTTCATTTCTCTCCCCAAATTACCCTACTTCCCATTTCCTTTCCTTTTCTTACTGTCCTCTCTGTTACTTGTTTTATTATTGTTTTTGTAGTTTTTAGTTTCATCTCTTGGGGTCTTATCTCACAATTAAATGGCTTTCTTAGTGATATGCATGGATTCCTTTCTCTTTATTCTTTGCAAAGCTACTACTGGTTTTTGATATGTGGTTATGATTAGGTTTGTATATAACATCTTTGCAATATAACAGTGTGTATTAAGGTAATGGCAATTAAGTTTGAACTCATTCTTTATTCCCACCCCCCCGCCCCGCACTCCTCATTTTAGGTATATGGCCATACTTTATATCATTTTATTTTGTTAGTTCCTTTACTGATTTTTACAAATGTATTTATTTTTATTGTTTTTATGTAACCTACTTTTCTTGCTCTTACTTATGGTCTTCCTTTTCCACTCAGAGTCCCCTTAACATTTTTTGTACGGCTGGTTTAGTGGTCATGAACTTTTCTAACTTTTGTCTGTCTGGGAAACTCTTTATCTTTCCTTCTATTCTGAATGATGGCCTTGCTGCATAGAGTATTCTTGACTGTAGAATTTTTTTTTTTTTCTTTTCCTTTCAGCACTTTGGATATATCAGGCTTCTCCCTCCTGGTCTGAAAAGTTTTTGCTAAAAAAATTGGCCGATAGCCCTATGGGCTTTCCCTTGTATGCCATTGTCTTCTTTATCTTGGTGCTTTTAAAATTCTCTATTTATCACTACTTTTTGCCATTTTAATTATTTTGTGACTTGGTATGGACTTTGCTGTGTAGATTTTCGTGGGGGTTCTCTGTGCCTCCTAAATTTGGATATCTGGTTTCCTTCCTCAGGTTAAGGAAGTTTTATCTATTATTTCTTCAAATAAATTTTCAGTCCCCCTTTATCTCTGTTCTCCTTCTGGGATTCCTATAGGTGAATGTTATTATGCTTAATGATTTCATTGAATTCCTTTAACCTATTCTCATTTTTTTATTATTCTTTTTTTTTCCTTGTTATCTTGGTTGCTTTCTATTACTGTGTCTTCCAGCTCATTGGTCTTTTCTTCTGTTTTTTTTCTAGTCTACTATTGATTTCCTTTGGTGTATTTTTGATTTCACTTATTGAGTTCTTCATATCTGATTGGTTCCTTTTTTATATTTTCTTTGTTGAATGTCTCACTGAGATTGTCCACTCTTTTCCCAAGTCCAGTAAGTAACTTTATGACCATCCACTCTGAATTCTCTATCAGGCATATTGCTTATCTCATTTTCACTTAGCTCTCTTGCTATGATTGTTTTGTCTTGATATGCATATGGGACATATTCCTCTGTCTTCTCATTTTGTGTAATTTTCTGTATTTGTTTTTAAATTAGGAAAGTGAGCTTTGTCTCCCTATCTTGAAAGTAGTGGTCTTATGAAGAAGAAATCCTGTAGTTTCCTATAATGGGATGTGCCCTGTTCATGAGAACCAGGTATTTCAAGGGTGTCTCTTATGTGTGTTGTATGTACCCTACTGTTACAGGTGAGCCACAGTCCCTTCAGTCCAGGGGGCTGTAGTGGCCTCTTTGCCTGTTGTCAACAGAGTTTGTTCCCTGTTTTGTTAGGAAGCTATTCAGAGCTGCCTAGGGCTTGTAGTTGAGTCACACTAGATGCTTTTTTGCTCATTTGCCAGGACTGTGGAGCACTCTCCCTATGCTTTCCCCTGGGAGGACTTTTTTGGTGGGTGACACCTGTAGCCACTGCTAGGACTACAAACTGGTATTTGTGGTTATCCTCCTGTCTGTCCAGGGCAAGAGTCAGTTTGGATTGGTGCTGGTCACTGTTGGAACAGCTTGCAGGATGAGATCTGGCCAGATCTGCTTTGGAGGGACTTCTGCTGATTGGGATGGGTTGGGTGGAGCAAGTCCACAGAAGAATGAAAAGGCAGAGTGTGAAATGTTAACAAGCTATTGTGAGATTATTTGAGCTATTTTTCTCAGGTGTCCAGTTATCTAGGATGGGGATCAGGAGACAGAAATGGCACCTTCCAGTTCTTTTGTTCTTGGAGAAGTCTTTTAAAGATCCTCCCCTTCAGCACATGCTCTGAGATTAGTAAATAATCTCCTTCCAGTACACTTTCATTGCTTTTCAAACTGCTGCTCAATGCTGTATCTTGGAAAGGCTGTTTGTTATGCTATGTCTTTAAGGGCATAGACTCAGTTTCCTAATGCCTTCTGGCTGACCCAGAGCTAGCCTCTGATTTTTAAAGTTCCCAGTGTTAAGCCCCACTGATTGTAAAGACTCATGAAGTTAAGCCCCTCTGGCTTTCAAAGCTAAATGTTATGGTGATTCATCTTCCCAGCGCAGGTCCCCTATGTCTGAGGTCCTCAATGTGGGGTCTGTTTCTCTCCCTTCTCCATGCTTGTGGTGTCCTTCCCATTTGTGGTTAGTCTCATCAATTAGTTTGTTTCCTGACCAGGGTTCTGTCTTCCCTACCATGTTTGGTGTGACTTCCTCTCTACAGTTAAACTTAACCATGCAGAGTGTGTTCTACCTGTCTTTGGTTCATTGTGTGGGTTAGTTGCATTGTATGGTTTAGTTCCTTTAGGTATATCTGTGGGGTGAGGTGAGAATCCTTCTACTCTGCCATCTTTCCATGGTCCCTAAACATTTATTTATTGTTTTACATGTAGACAAATATAATCTAAAATTGTCTAAAAAAGCTAATGCAGGGGCACCTGGGGGGCTCAGTTGGTTAAGCATCTGCTTTCAGCTCATGATCCCAGAGTCCCGGGATCCAGCCCTGCATCGGGCTCCCTGCTCTGCAGGAGGCCTGCTTCTCCCTTGCTCATTCCTCTTGCTTGTGTTCCCTCTAGAGCTGTGTTTCTCTCGGTCACATAAATAAAATCTTAAAAAAAAAAAAAAAGGCTAATACAGTTATGATAAAATAGGTTTTGTTTTAAGAATACAATGTTAGTTTACATTAAAAACGTTCAGGGTCACCTGGGTGGCTCAGTCCATTAAATGCCTGCCTTCAGCTTGGGTCACGATCTCAGGGTCCTGGGATGAAGCCCTGCACTGGCCTTTCTGCTCAGCAAAGAGTCTGCTTCTCTCTCTCCCTCTGCCCCTCCTGATCACTCGTGCTTATTCTCTCTGTCTCTCAAATAAACTCTGAACAAAATTCAGTGAATTCACCATATTAACAAACAGAAAAAGAAAAAAACTGTGATTATCTCAATAGAAAAAAAAATGACAAAATTCAACATTCATCCTAAATAAAAACTATCAGAAAACTAGGCATGGAAAGAAACTTTTTCAACTTGATAAGAAACATAAAGCCTATAACAAGCATCTTTAATGTTAGAAGATTGGATTCTTTGTATAATACAAAACAATGAAGAATGTCCACTCTTACCACTTTTATTCAACATAATACTAGAGGTTCTATCCAGTGAAATATGGCAAGAAAAAGAAATAGAAGACATCTGGATTGGAAAGGAAGAAGTAAAGCTTTGTAAATGACATAATTATATATGTAGAAGATATATGATGAACTCTATTAATCCTATAAATTACAACTAAAGACAGTTTTACAAGATTTCTGGGTACAAGACCAATATACAAAAATCAGTTGCATCTATACCATCACAGGAAATTAGGAAAAAAATTAAAACAATAAAATTTTTTGTGATAATATAAAAACTACAAAATATAAATTTTACAAATTAACAAGGCCTATACAGAAAACTGTATAATATACAAAGAGAAATTAAATAAAACCTAAATAACTTGAGATCTTAATTGCTTAGAAGAGTTAATAATGTTAAAGTGTTTGTTCTTCCCAGACCAAACTATAGATTTAATACAATTTAAGCCAAATATACCAGAAGGCATTTTTGTAGAAATTGAAAAAACTATTTCTAAAATTTATGTGGAAATGCAAAGGATCAATACTAGTCAAGACAACTTTTAAAAGAAAGGACAAAATTGGAGTATTAACAATACATGATTTCAAGTTTTCTTCTAAAGCCACAGTAATCAAGATAGTGTAATATTAAAAGGAAGTTAGAAAAACAAATCAACAAAAAAGAATAAAGTACAGAAATAGATCTATGTGTATGTGTACAACTGATTTTCAACAAAAGTATAAAGGCAATTTATAAAAGTCCTGGAAAAATTGGTTCTCTGTATATAAAATAATGAACAATTTAATGTATTAAATTGCATACTTTAAATATGAAAATTTTATTTTATGCCAGTTTATACCTCAATAAAACTGTTAAGAAGCACTGAGAAAGTATGATATAGCAGAAAAAGATAAAAGTAACAAAAGGCCATAGGTTAAAGGAATAAGAGAATGCCATTAATTAGCCTCATGATATGCTATGTAAGGGCATTCTATTACTTTCTTCAAACCTGAGTTTTGTATAGCTTTTGCTCCAGTACAAAATGATGTATTCTAGATCACAGGTATAGAATGAGGTAAATAACATTCCTAAATTCTAATATTTATTTTGCAAGGTTCAAAAGTACAAGGTGTAGCTTGCAAAACGCACAATTTGTTCTAGGACATATTTTTCACTGCTATATAATCAATGTAGAATCACATACATTTAAAATAAGTCAAAGCCACCTGTCCTCCCATAACACAAACATCAACAAGAAAGCCATGTGGATTCACGCTTCCTAACAACCTCCTTTCCATTTGAACATTCCATCGGAGGTAGAATTTTTATCTTGAAAGTAATATATTCTAGGAATTTTTATGTATAGTATTTCTTTTTCATCATAATTTTTCAATATGGTTTTATAGATCATTTCATAGGCTGCTTAGCTTAAAATTGGCAGCCTTCTGAAATTCATCTAAGAGGCATTGGTAATGGTTTCCGAGCCTGAAGTTGTGCTGTCTCATGTGTGTTATCCCTGAATGTTTCCTAACTTGCTTCTGACATGATTGCATTCAGGCTGGCCTGATAACCTAGCCAACTCAATTTTCCCTCACTGCTGCTTCTCTAGCACTGAAGCAGGAAATAGTTTCTATTGTAGATCACCAAGATACAGATTTCAGTTTAACAAGGATTTGTAATAGAGGTATCCCAGAATATTCTTCCTTGCTGACACCAAATTTAAGCCTGTAGTCTTGGTTTGATTCCCACCATGAGGTTCAAAGTGGTTTAGAAGAGTGGCTGGTGTTTTCAAATGGGTTTTTGTATATATTGTGTATAGAGTATATCGTATATGTGATTGTGTGTATACAATATAAAGTATTGTGTGTATAGACACTTACACACATATATAAAGTATGAGAATATATCCTTCTGCTAGTTAAGCCAATCTGGTTAATTTTTATTTGATTTATAAACAAATGGAATTCTTAAAATGATCCAGCAGAATAATAGTGTACTTATATCTTGATATTCTACAGATATCGATACATTGCATGAAGCATAAATCTTGATGAGCTTCTTAGATGTTTTTCTTTATCTCATGCTTTTTTCCCCCTTCTTATTAGCTACTGTAATCATGAATTTAATGCAGGGGTTCTATATCTAAGTTTCTGTCTTTCATATTTTCTCTCTCAGCAATATAGGCTTGAGGGCCTGATATCAGTACACGTTTATTTGCTCGTTAGGGTTTCATTTTGCTATAAGATTTTGCATCATAGGTAAACTACTTTTGCTGTTTCTGGACAATTTCTTCTATTTGGTACAGTTTTATTTTCTGAGAATGACATATTTGTTCTACTGATAGGAATACTGACATATTTGTTCTACTGATGAATCTTAAGCAAGAATCTGTCCATTCCAACACCATAGGAATGCAACGTGATTATTTTTTTTTTTATAATTGATGCCATACGCATTTCAGATCTCACTTTTGATGCCACCTACAGGATATTAGGTAGGCCATAGGTTAAAGGAATAAGAGCATATACACATTATAAGGTGGTATTATGTTCCTGATTACATTTGCTAAGAATAAAGTATCATCAGAAGTGGGATGGCTATGCTAACAGAAGCATCATTTTTCAGCCTAACTGTTTGTGGCTTTGCAGAGAAAAACACTACATCAGATATGGAAAGATTTTACATGAAGAACATTATGAGCACCTTTAAGTGAATGTTTACATGTACTGAGTTCTGGTCATTAAAAAAAAAATCTACTACTGAAACTTTATTCTGATGTAAGTAAAAAAAAAAAAAAAAAGGTGCTGGATCCTAAATATCTCTCTTTTTCAAAATCAGAAGCCAATGTCCTTGAATGGCAGTCAAAATAGTCACCTAAAACTCCACAACGTGTTATATTCTAAAAGAGTAAATGGTTTAAAAAGATTTATTTAAATGAACTATTGACCTGAGCCAGTCTAGCAATGTTTATGATGTGATTGGAGCCAAAGAACCATGATGCTCGCAGGGTTTATATACTCCGCTCTCTTGTGCAGTTTTAATTTATCACTCACAATATTTTCTCACAAATCCTTCAAAGCCACTTCCAAGAGGTGGTCTCAGGACAACGTCCTTTTATGTACTTGGAATGCAACTTCTAAAAAGGTTTAATAAATTTTAATTCATGCCCATGTTAAAATTCATAGATAAGTTCATTGGCATTTTTAAAGCTTGTGATCATCGGAAGCTTTGCAATTCCAAGCTGTCAGCTACGTAAGATGCTGCTTACTTCCTGCCATTTTTCCTGAAGCTACTCCTTTGAAGTAGTTTTCCAGGGTTTCCTAAAAAAAAACCTATATTCACTTTACATGTGTATGTATACATACATACTCTTCATACTCTATGTATGGATGTTTATGTATATAATTTTTTTCTAAAGATTAATTTATTTGTGTGTGTGTGCATTTTATATATAATGACTTTTTCTAGCATTCTTTCTATACCCCAATACAATTTCCCCAAATTTCCGTCTAACTAATGGAGATAAGTTTTGTTTTCTGATGTCAAAATTTCTGTGTGTGTGTGAAAAGATTAAATTTCTCCTAATAGGAAGATTTTTTTTCCCATTTTTTAAAAAAAGTTTATTTATTTGAGAGAGAGAGCAAGTGGTGGGGAGGGGCAGAGGAAGAGAGAGAAAGAGAGAAGCAGACTTTCTGCTGAGCAGGAAGTCTGATGTAGGGCTTTGTCCCAGGACACAGAGATCATGACCTGAGCTGAAGGCAGATGCTTAACTGACTGAGCCACCCAGGCGCCCCTGTTTTTATTTTTAAATGCAATGAGTGAAATCTCAGTTTCCTTAGGTATACTTTGTGGCAGGCAATTTTTTTTTTTTGAACAATTTCACATAGGTATCTTGGAAGGTTGAAAATTAAAACAAAACAAAACAAAACACTGAGAATTTTATAGTTGAGTTAACCTAAACAGAGAGAGATCTGACCCACAGAGAACACTTTAGATGATTAAGAGACTGTTCTTTCCTTTTTTTCATTCCAACCAGAATTAGTAATGTTTTTTTTCCTACCACTATTTCTTTTGCCCAAAGGGATATGCTTAAACTTTCGCTTGGTGATGGGATCATAGCAGGGTGTAACCTAACAATTGGGAAAAGAAGTTAGTTAGCCTTTGAGGCGTTCCCATGTTTATTAAATCATTATGTACCAAGAGGTTTTTATGACATATTATTTAGATACATATTGCCAGCCTGGAGGCTTGAACAGTGGATAGTCTATAATGAGATATTATATTTTCAGTTTTTCCATCTCCTTCTGACATGAGTATATGCCTATCAGAAAAGCTGCAAAGTGATGTCGTGGATAACCTTTCTTTCTTATTAAATGAAAGAAATCAGTTCTTAAAATACTGATAACATGTAAAAAGGTTTAGAAAACTCACCAAATATTACTTCTTACACTTAAAAATTGAAGTGAAATTCATATCAATACCATTGATGCTAGCATTTTATGCTAAATGTATGATTTCAATTTTGATAAAATTATTTGCCTTTGTTGTACCTGACATTTCAAAAATGTCACATAGAAGTTAATTATCTTTAGACTTAGCTCAGAATTGGCCATATTTTATATATAACAGTGCCATCCCGTCATCTTAATGACCTGACGTTCTGGGAAGGATACTGTTCTATTTTGGAATAAGGATGCTTGAAAACTAGTTAGAAAAAGATATTTTTAATTGCCCCACTTTTTTCTTTCACCCAGGTTTTGCATGGGGCAAACTCTCATTAGTTTTGAGCCACACAAAAAGAGCCCGCAGATTGCATTGCATTGATTCTCTGGAGAACTGGAAACCTGTCCTGTTTCATGCTGTGCATTAGTTACAAATGTTTGAGGAGGAATCTAGTTTTTACGATCAGATGAGACCATAACAATATTAAAGAAAAAAAATCAATTTTTGCCTTTTTATGTCTTCCTATCTCAATATGTGTGTGACAGGATCACTTCTTTTCTTAAAACAAATTCTGGTCACACAAATGACTTTTGTGATAGGTATACAGGTATAGAGCTGCTGGGTCAGGCTGCACCCATTCCTACTTGTATCAGAGAGGCTATTTGAGAATAATAATAGATTCTGCACGGTGTGCTAGCAATGTGAACATTACACATATTTTCTCATTTTATTTAACTTCATTTAACCATCTCATTTCCCCTGGGAAGTATGCATTTCTCTTTCCATTTTATAGGTGATGGAGGTCCGATTTTCAGTAGAGGGAACGCTAAACTGCATTTTGCCCAAGGAAACACATACCTCCTAAGGAGCAAAACCCTAGTTTGCCTGATTTCCAGATAATCCCACCCTTGTGTGTTTTATTTCCCAGCCATAGTGCCACCAAGGCAAGAAGCAAACCCCCAAAGGGGGATTTCCTTTTTGAGTTGAAGAGATGATGTGGCCAGCTTTACACAGCATTCTATTAAATATGCTTTTGTGGAAATGAAAAAAAATCCCTTAAAATATTTCTGGCATTTTTTCAATAACACTGAAGTATCCATACATTTTGGGATAACGAAGTAGCAAATTATTTTAGGTAGCACAGACCTTTCAGCAGTTGTATATTTTGTAGTTAGTAAATAGCCAAATGTATTTCTTTGCCTTAGTTAAAAATAAGATCACTTTAGTGAAAAATTCTCATACTAAAAAAAAAAAATCTGTGTACATTAATGATAAATTAATTCTGAAGGGAATTTAAAACTCCTAAGGAGGCCCAGAAGAAAATACCAAACTTAAAAATAACATTTTCTATTTGTTGGCAATAGTAGTAAGAACTTATTCCTTCACTCTTGCTCTCAGCTCCCATTGTGCTTTGTCTTTTTGTGCTCCCTTGAAATTCAAAGATGTAAATTTTGGAATGCTATTGTTTTATAGCTGGGGCAAGTTATGGACTGCTGGGCTCAAGCCATCTGTTTTTGTTCATCTTGCAACCAATATATATATATATATATATATATATATATATATATATATATATATATATTCAAAGATTTTATTTATTTGACAGAGAGAGACACAGCTAGAGAGGAAAGAAGCAGGGGGAGTGAGAGAGGGAGAAGCAGGCCTCCCGCCGAGCAGGAAGCCCGATGTGGGACTCGATCCCGGGTCTCTGGGATCATGACCTGAGCTGAAGGCAGACACTTAATGACTGAGCCACCCAGGCGACCCCTAAGAATAATTTTTATATATTTTTAAATGGTTGAAAAAATATGAAAAAGAATAATATTTTCATATGAATCACAGGAAAATCAAAATTCAGTATCATAAGTAACATTTACTAGAATGCAGGCTGTACCCAAGTCCTTCCCACAACCTATTTCTAGAGCCACCGCTGATGAACTCCCAGTCCCCTTTAACATGGGACTGTCTGTACACATGAACCTATGTGCATAAATGTATACACATGTATATGCATGGTCATACACGTGCCTCTGTATTCCATATTGTGGAGGGATGACTTATAAAGCTTTAAGGCTCTTTTGTCTAACTTCCCTTCTATAAATTTCCCTACACCTAATACTCACCAGCCTTGACCCTTTATTCTCTGGGAGTTCATTGCTATTCTTTTTACCCTATTCTTTTGTTTTGAATTTCTGAAAGTTTTGAAACAACAGTGAAGAAATGCAGACCTACAGGATTTTGCCTTCTCCATATCTTTCTTGTTACATTTGTAAGACCAGAAGGCAAAATCCTGTAGGTCCGCATTGGAAATCCTATCAAACCCCATCTGTGTCAAGATACTTACCTTCTCATTGTTTTGCCTCTCCCATGTAGTCTTGCTGCATTCTCTTTATTGGTCTTCTCGTTAGTTTTTGGTAACAGCAGCTACTGTCTTATTATTCAGTGTATTCCACTTGTCATTCATGCTCCAGAAAATTACTGGACTCATTAAGAAGTGAGATGACATTCAATCTCATTATTACGTCAGACAGCTTTGAGATGGCCAAGTAGTCAATTTCTTTAAATTGTTCCAAGGACACCTGGACCACAGTATTGTGATACACTCTAATTCATATCACACCTTTAAATTTTCTTTTGTTTATGTATAATACTAAGTAAACATACTTGAAATGAAACCAAGAGAAGGCACCTTCTTGTGGATTATTTTTTTCCTTTGAATCCCCAGATTTGGGGAGGACTTTAAGCGATAGTTGTCTAGGCCCCCGAATCCTTTAAGATAATATATTCTTTCCCATTCATTATTGAGTTTCTGCTATGTGACAGGCAGTCCTCTAGGTATCAGGGTTATTACACAAAATGGGCATTTATCCCTCAGTCTTACAGGGCTTTTATTTTAGAAAATGGACATAGATTAAAACGAAGAAGTTAGAAGATTAACAGAAGATTAACAGATACGTAAGCTTTCTGGGGGGATGAGGGAAGTAAGCAGGCTCAGCTATAGGAGGTAACTGGTGAATAGGCTACTGTAGGTGGTGTCAGAGAAGTCCTCTCTAAGGAGGTGACATTTGCTCTGAGATCTGAGTAATGAAAACTAGTGATGGGAATATTGAGGGAAGCGGGAAGATAGCATTCTAAGCAGTGGTAACAGCCCCATGCAAACATCCTATAAGATGTTTATCTTATTGGATGAAAACAAGCATGATGAATTTGAGATAAGAAAGAAGGCTAGTGTGACTTACTCTAAAGAGAGCAATGGTGGGGGTGAAGAAGTAACTGGCAAGGGAAACATTTGGGTTTTATTCTGAAACCCATTGGAAGCTCTTGGTTGTTTTTTATCAAAGAAGTGACATGATTTGATGATACCCATGGACACACTTCCTGCTTCTTCTTCACACAAATATCTAAAAGACATCCCTTGCGCTCTCCTGCCATGTAAGTCCTATTCCCTTCTGTGCCTTTTTTACCAGGGACAGGGACAAAAAGCAGTTGTAGGACTCTCCTATGAGAGCCAATATATCTATTTTAACTTTCATTCTGCCACTTTTTTTTTCCTGTTTAGAGTTTATTATTCCCAGAACAGCTTCTTATTCCATATTTGATAAAAATCTGTCCTCCTTTCCTTTTCCAAACTCAACACACCTAAACACTTTAGCACATTTAGAAAGTTATTCTACAAACTCTATTGTATTATTGGCCTCCATTTAATTTATTTTAACTTTCACTAATTACACAATATGTGAAATCTCCCAAAATAAAATATAGCTCCTCCTCTTTCATTAGAATATAAGCTTTCTAAAAGATGATGACTTTTTTCCCTATGTTATGAATCTTGGAATCTAGCTTATTAAATTCTATGTGTATATCTGAATAAAGACAGTCAATAAGGATTAGGGTATTTAGGGTAGGAAAGAAGGGAGATGAACGTGTTTAGAATAGTTTCCTTGGACTTCTTCATTTTGTCATCTGTAATTCATTTAACAGTTATTTTACTATATTCTTATTTATTCTAGGGACTTATTTTGTAATGAAGGATGAACATTAATAAAACTAAACCAAAAAACAAAACAAAACAAAATGTGAACTCCATGAATTCAGAGACCTTTGTTTTGTTTACAGGTCTCTGAATTCATGGAGCTCACATTCTAATAGTCTGAGGGGGATAGGATTTAAAGTTATTTCTTAAAACGCTGTTATATTAGGATAGGTATGCACCCATTGAGACTCACCAAGAGAAATGGAGAGAGTCAAGAAGATAAAGTGAGGAACACCATACATGTCTTTAGTGTCTCAACTTTGAAATATTTTTTAACCTCTTGTATGTATCTTTTATGTCTTCATGTTTTTCTTTTTTTCCATATTATTTTATAGATAAGAAAGTATCTTTAGTTTTTTTCTTCTTATTTGGTACATATTCTCTCAGAACATACAGACTTCTTTTAATTATATCTTTGCTATATTGTATCAAACAATTCATATTTATGAGTGCCTATTAAATGCAAGGCATATCATACATATTGAAGATACTGAGTGCTTTGAGATTAAAATATTTTACTGATCTTAATATAGGCTATAATGCTCTATAATGTAAAAATATATTTTATATTTTTAATCCAGTTGGTACTAATTATGTTATGACAGAAAAAAAAAACATTTTAAATTAGTTTATGTAAATAAAGAGGATTTGTGAGTTTGTCCTCCATAAAGTATCAGTCTACTTTCAGGCATTGTTCCAAGGACTGAAATACTATCTACATTATTTGGTTTATTTCCCTCTTTCAGCCCTGCTTTATGCTATGTTGGTTTAATCCTCAAAATATACATCATGAAATCCTGTTGCTCCAAGCAACCCCCCCACCCCTAGTTATCTCATCTTCGGCTCCAGGAGAAGACATTCTGTTCACACTTCTTACATCAATGTATCACATTTTCTTGACTGTACTCATTGTTTCAGAGAAGGACCTGTTATCTAATTAGAGAAAATTAAAAAGAAACTAACTTTTGCTAAGACAGTAAAGAATCAGGCTCATTTCTTTTTGTCAAAATTTGGAAGTGAGGGGAATTGTTTTTAGAAAGCAAGAATCGCCATATATATTTTGGGGATTAAACCAACATAACATAAAACAGAGATGAGAGATGGAGAGAAACCAAGTAAGAAGGATACCATTTGTATCCCTGGGACAAGATCTAAATAGTGACCAAGACTTTATGGAAGATAGGCCAATAAATTCCCTTATTGATTTCAGTCAGTTTGCATTTGTTTTTTGTTTTGTTTTGTTTTATTTTGTTTTTTAATTAGGCTCCATACCCAGCATGGAACCCAACACAGGGTTTGAATTAACAACCCTGAGTTGGAGATCTGAGCTGAGATTAATAGTCTGATGCTTAACCACCTGAGCTGTCCAAGTGCTCCTAGTTTTAGTTTTTATGTCATACATAAATTGTTATAACTGAAATAAAAATATGAAAATCATAAAGTGCTGTATCCTACATGTAGATCAAAAGATTTTAAGTTCAAAGTTTCATAAAACCATGAAAACTTAGGGATGGAAGGGATATTGCAGACCTCTCCATCCCATCCCCACTATTTGCAATTACATGAATGATGAGTCAGTGAAGCAGATTAATTTACTCAACATCTCAGAAAGTGCCAAGGTGACCAGAAGAACCCAAGTGTCATCACTTCTAGTTCTCTGCTACTTCCAGTAACTCTGTGTGACTTCCAATAACTCAAAACTTCAATTTTGGTAAAAAGAGGTGCTTATGGATATATAAAATTGTTCTTGGTCAGTTTTGTTTTGTTTTGTTTTGTTTTGTTTCAGTCTTTTTTACAGTGGCAAAATAAAAAAAGGAATTCTTGTAACAAGGCCCTATTGTAGCTTGCCCTGATTTCCATCTGAATATTTCATTTTACTCATTTTCTTTTAGAAACTTCACATTTAGGCGTGCCTGGATGGCTCAGTCAGTTAAGCATCTACCTTTGGCTCAGGTTATGATTGGTCCTGGCATCAATCCCCATGAGTTTGCTTCTCCCTCCCCTTCTGTTGCCCCCCCCGCCTGTGCTCTCTCACTCTTGCTCTCTCTCAAATAAATAACTAAATAAAATCTTTTAAAAAATGATACCCATTTAAATATGTAACAGATGCAATAACTCAAACCAATAGTTTTCAAAACATGAACTATTAGCTATGATAGAAAATCTATGAACTACATCTAGGTTATTGCTTTTTATTTTGTTTTTTATAAATGCAAACGAAACTTATGAAAAAAACTTTAGAATTGTCACAACATGTTTACAATTATACAATTACTAAAAAAAGGCAGTTCTTTTTTTTAATTCTATGTGGAAAATCAGATAAACTTCAGTTACAACTCGGCAAGGAAATGCTTTGCAATAATTAATGTGTTCTTATTCTAATATTGTTCATATAATGTCATTCTAAATTTTAGGGAATAAAAATTCGCTTCTGTTTTAGAATGATTTATTAACCACGTAGGCTGTTTTACGTTTTGATGAACAGAAATCAGTTTAGAAACTGGATATCAGGAGACCTGGGATTTAGATCTGATGCATTAGATCTGATGTATGGCCTTAGCTCTAAGCTACCTCATTGCCATTGACACATTCAGGAAAGAATTCTCCAGTGCTAATAATCTGTTTTCAGCAGGAGTAGTGTAACTACCTTCCAGAATTATACATATGTTTTAAATTTATTTTAGACTTCTAACAAATGTTTGTAAATAACATCCCTGAGGGAGAAAAACCTTCTAAATTTATGTTCTACAAGTTCTTTATCAGAAAAAATATTGATAATCTCATTGAGTTTTGCAACTTCTTCCAAAAACTTTAGGGAAATAGTTCATTCATTATAAGAAAACAGCTAAACATTAGTTATTGGAAAAGGCAAAAAAAAAAGGGTGTCAAAAAAGCAAGCAATGGACTATTATAGAAATGAATCTTGTCTTTCTGCCAAGTGCTTTATAATTAAAACAAAATTCAGGGGTGAAAAAAAGCTAAAGCCATAATAATAATATTAATAAAATATTGATTTCTTTGTACTGCTTTCATGCTGAGAATGATGAGGTCTTTACCCCATAGTATGCTTTTTGTGTAATTTCCCTTTAGAACACAGTTTCTCATGCTTGGAATTACTGATTGTGGGGCCAGATCATTCTTTATTGGGGAGAGATGTCCTCTGTGTTGTAGGATATTTAGCAGCATCCTTAGCCTCCACCCACTAGATGCCTAAAGCACTGCCCCCCACTCTCATAACAAGCTAAATGAGCCAAATATCCCCAGTAAAATTGGCCTTTTTTCCCCAGTTGAGAACCACTGGCTCAGAAGTACACAAATTGGGACAAAATCATAGAGGTTAATTTAAAAATTGCAGGTCAGATGATTAGTCATTAACACAGTTATTTTTAGGAGTCTTTTCTCAGACTTCTAGTTATCCAAATTAACTTCACCATTGGCCAAGGTCCTATCTCCTTTTTTGTGTGTATCAGATCACTATATATGTTTTAGTTAGTGAGATTCTTTATTTCAAAATATTGATGCCTTCTCCTATATACCCTACCTCTGCAATGTAGCAAGGGCTTTTGTCCGATTATCATTGGCTTCGGGGCATCCTAAGTCCCTATGCCTACCCCACATTTTCCATCTCCCTCTGAACTATCTCAAAATATAAAATGATCACTTTTATTTAGAGCAGGTTGTCATTCAAGGTTTTGCCAAGTGCAAAAATTTAGCAGTTCTCTCAAACTTGAATGAATTGCACTTGAAAGGGAAAATATGCTCTCATAGTGTGATGCTTATTAAACAGTATTAAAGCTTTGATTGAGCATTCCCATGGGGATGACTTCCATAGCACATTACTGCATTAATGCAAGTATTTTTCCCTGTCAAACATTAAATATGGAAGAGATCTTCAGTGCCATTTGGTTTACTTCACTACCACTGAAGCATCGCCTCTCTGTAATGCATGCTGGCCTGCTGTTCCCAGTCCAATTTAAACTCTAAGTGATGACTGCGTATTTCCACTTCCTCTGGGAAAGAATTACAGAGTTTAATTTACTATTTCCTAACCACTTGTAATAGTATCTATAGTTAATATTCTAGAATTCTGAGAGTGGAACTTTCTGCTACTCTCATGTTCCCTCTTAAAGATGAAAATTCTAATATCATCATCCGGTTTTCCTTACATACCAGCTTTGTTTCCTAAAACTACAGAAGGGGCCTAAGGTCTGCCATTTCTAGTTTTCCATAGTCTCTTCCTTCATGCCGTTGTTTGAATAGGTTTGAAGGCCTTGTACTTGGCAGCACCTTATGCTTCAGAGAACTTGCTGGGATGACCCTGCTTCATTTTTACAAGACCACATAAAGTCAGAGCTTTATGTGACCAATGAACGCGGAGCCTCACAGAACTGTATAACTTCCCTAAGTCACTAATATTCATAGAGCCATTTACTAATTGCAAGCGATCGCTCTCATACGTGTTTACACCACAAGCCGAGTGAAGAGGCAAGCGGACCGGGCGTTATTGAGACCTCCATGTTTCAGAAGAGAAAACTGAGGCACAGAAAAGTGAAGTGAAAAAGCGAATGAGTGCTGGCCCTTAATTTAGCTCTTTTGTCTCACATTTCAATGAATTCTTTTACTTTGCATTTCTGTCTTGTACAATTATTTACCTATTTTAATAAATTATCGTTGAAAAAGCTTCACCATGTAAATGGTAGAGAACGAAGCTCTCACTGGAATTCAGAGATAGTAAAATTCAGTGACTTAGAGAATCTCCTGAGAAAATAATTTACTCAACTTTAGCAAGTATATAATATAGGATTCATTCCCACATGCTACTTTTTTCTTTTTTCCCCACTCTCCCTTCCATCTATATTTTAATCTGTGGCCATCCAAAAGCTCACTTTTGAGGAGATAGCATCTATATCTGTTTTGCATTGATTCTTAACATAGTAGTAGCATTTATTTATTTTCTTTTAATTCTTACATTTAATTCTTTTTTTTTTTTTTTTTTTTTTTTTTTTTTTTTTTTTTTTTTTTTTTTTTTTTTTTTTTTTTTTTTTTTACATTTAATTCTTATACATGTACATTGTATAACCCATGTGAAGAGTCCAATCAATTTGAAAAGAGCTAAAGCCATACTAGTCTCAACAGAGCCAGGAGTCGCCCCAAAGTTGTCCCTGCACAGAAAGTGTGACAGTACCTTTCACTTTGCACATGTTTCCATACCACTAATGGGCAAATGAGTAATTCTGGAGGTATTTGCATCAAAGCTGAAAAGCTGATGTACTCTTTAAAATTTAGGAGGATCAGTCCTGCCCACAGCTCACTTAGAAACTGAGATCATGCAAGAGATACACTCAGGATGCAGAACTTCTACAGGTTGCTAGCTGCAGTGACCTTTTACTAGTCTGCTGCTATGCTATGGTGGAGAAAATTGCCATTTTCCAGTGATTGAAATACATTCTTTTTTGCTGTCAAATACCCAGCAATAAATTTCCATTAAGTTCCAGGAGCTCTGAAAGGCCTTCCTCAGAGGAAATAAAAACACACAAACAAATGAACAAAAGAAGGGAAGGAAAGAAAAAGGAAGGAAGGAAGGAAGGAAGGAAGGAAGGAAGGAAGGAAGGAAGGAAGGAAAGGAAGGAAGAAAGAAAAAGAAAGAAAGAAAGAAAGAAAGAAAGAAAGAAAGAAAGAAAGAAAAGAAAAACATCAGTTTTAGGTTAAAATCTATCTTAGAAGAATAGGAAAAGAGGAAATCTTTTAAGAAACCCCTGAGGGTCCTCTTCCAACCATTGGGAAACATTCAATCTTACTTAGAATGTGGGGCTCCCTAGCTAAATGAAAGGTACAGTACATCATGTCCTTATTGAATCTTTTAGAAGCTCAAAATGGTAAAAGTCCTCATACTACAAGAGCCTGCAGTGATTGAGGAGAAATGCAGTAACCAGATACTTCAAGAGAGGACACCAGTATTGTTCTGTATTGAATATGGCTTGCTAGATAAATTTAGACCACCAAATTTCTGATTTTTGTAAGGGTCAATAAAGGTATATTAGATTTTATTTTCAAGACTATATATATTTAGGGGCACCTGAGTGTCTCAGTTAAGCATCTGCCTTCAGCTCAGGTCATGATCCCAGGGTCCAACACTGGGCTCCCTGCTCAGCAGAGAGTCTGCTTATCCCTCTCCCTCTGCCTCTCCCCACTGCTTGTGCTCTCTCTCTCTCACTCTCAAATAAACAAACAAATATAAAAAAAAAAAAAAGGAATATATGTATATATATTTGGGGGCACCTAGGTGGATTAATCAGTTAAGTGGCTGACCCTTGATTTTGGCCCAGGTCAAGTTCTCAGAGTCACGGGATCAAGCCCTGCGTCAGGTTCCATGCTTAGTGGGGATTCTGCTTGAGATTCTCTCTCTCCCTCTTCCTCTGCCCTTGCCAAAATAAACAAATATTAACAAATGTATATTTGGAATATAATGACCAGTTTCCAACGTGGCTTCTCAGGCACATTTCTGAGATTGTTGGAATTTAGAGCTGCCAAAATTGGGTTCTAGTGAGCTGAGGCAGAGTAGTTCTCTAAAGGTGTCTGCAGCACATGGATGGCGAAATGAGTCAGGACAACATGTAGTTGCTCCTCAGAGCCTCATTTGGGGGTGGGGGTGTCACAGTTTTTCTCTTGTATAATAGATAAGTGGGTAATTTCCTATAGAGAGGTTACCTATATTATGTTTCAAATATAATATCAATCAATAAATATGCATCCAAATGCTTTTCTCTAGCTATGGTGCAAACTGTTTCATCAATAATGTTCCACAAGGTTTATTATGTAGACCCTGAAGATTTCCTCTGTGTCATAGACACAACTTATGTTACATATGATCACCTGTCCCCAGGAATATTAAGACTATTTACAAAGATTAGGGATATGAATAAACATTCTTCAGTGCTTTTCTGCTTATTTCTATTTCCTCTGCCCTAACATTTGCTTTATAGTCGTGCTATGTTTTTGGTATTTCCTTGTACACCAAGCTTTTTCTCACCTTGATTCCTTTATTCAGGCCATATGTCCATCTGTCTGAAAGTGTTTCCTATTCTCATCCTGTCTCCTACCATGTCTGGATATTTCCTAAGCTCAGTTCTGTGAGTCCTTTCTGTTTACATATATATTGGATATATGTATCACAATCCCTGCATTTACCCTTAGGACGTATTGTGTCATACCTTAGCTCAAAAGCTTCCAATGGTTTTCCATGCTCCTCAAAAGGAAAGTCAAAGTCCTTACAATGGCCTGTAAGTCTTTGACATTTATCAGTCTCACCACCACCACTTCTGACCTCATCTCTTACAACTTTTCAACTTTTCAGTAGAATCGGTTCATTTCTGTTATGCTGCCTCAGGACTTTTTTTTTTTTTTAAGGTTTCTTTTATTATTCGACAGAGAGAGATCACAAGTAGGCAGAGAGGCAGGCAGAGAGAGAGGAGGAAATAGGCTCCCCACTGAGCAGAGAGCCTGACGAGGGCCTCAATCCCAGGACCCTGAGATCATGACCTGAGCCAAAGGCAGAGCTTTAACCTGCTGAGCCACACAGGTGCCCTGCCTCAGGATTTTTTGCACTTGCTCTTCTTTTTACCTAAACCTAATCTTGTCCCTAATACCTATTATCTAGATCTATATCATCTTTCATCTATCATTTATCTATCTATCACCTATCATCTATCCATCCTTTTTTTAAATCTCTCACTGTGAAACATAGATTCCATGAGTACATTTGTTCTATATTGCCAATGCCTTTCAAAAGAGTGCCCATCCCAGAGCACACACTCAATTATTGTTTATTGAAAAGACGACCAATTCTACTGTTTTGTTAAATTAGACCATTACTTCGTAGAGGGAAGAGACAGTATTTTAATTTTTACATCACTAGGCTCTATCATATCTTCTGGCTTGTTTATTCAATAAATTGTTAAGTTAATGTATTAAAAATAAAACAACTACTATTTTCCAGGTATCATTAAAGTCATTGGATTTAGGGGAGTTATCAAAATAGTATCACTTCTCTCATGGATTTTTTTTTTTTAAGATTTTATTTATTTGACAGACAGAAACACAGCCAGAGAGGGAACACAAGCAGGGGGAGTGAGAGAGGGAGAAGGAGGCTTCCTGCCGAGCAGGGGGCCCGATGTGGGGCTCGATCCCGGGTCTCTGGGATCATGACCTGAGCCGAAGGCAGTCGCTCAACCAACTGAGCCACCCAGGCGCCCCCTCCCATGGATTTTAAGTTTAGTATAGAAATTCATTGGATGGTGAAGGTATAAATGAAGGCATCTCAAAGAAGGTTGTGGACCTTAAAGTGTGAGAAGATGGGAGAGGACATACCAGTCTAATTACAGGGATAAAATATATTCAGGGTATTATAAATGAATACTTGAAGGAAATGTAGCTGTCCATTTATACATACCAATGTACCTGGGCTCAACAGGTGAATTACACTATTTGCCTTCCTTCATCCTTTAAAGTCTCTTTGCTCTCCTCCTCCTTCTTATTGCATTATCACCCTACATTGATGGACACAATAATAGTTATATAAATCTCATTTTATATTCACTTTAGAGATGTTATTAATAACATTGCTCACTGTATTACAGTGTTTTTCTTATTAAGACTCTCAGGAATAATTTCTCCCAGCTCTCACTGCCATAAATAATTATGCTTTTGAGAAATTAGTTTATTTTTATTTAATGGTTATTTTATTTATAAATAACTAGTAATTTTCTCCTTCACTTTGCTGCTTGAAAATCCTGAGCCAAAAGTGTGGCCCAACTTTGGGCAATAAACAATACCAAGTGGCTTGCTAGTTGTGTGTGAATCTCAGTCTACCATTAACTTTACTGTTCTATGTCATTTACCAGTTAGCTATTTTTACCCCTTAATTTTTAAGTGAAAAGGTGTATTTTTTTGTAATCTCTTAATATATTCTGAGAAAAGAGAAGGTATTAAAAAAACACTAATACTTATGGAGCAAAATCAGCTCTTTGGGAGTGTAATAAAGTTCCTCTGGCAAAGCTTGTCAAAGTGATTACACCCATATTCTGCTGACCAACTTTTTTTTTTTTTTTTTTTTTCCCCAGCCCAGACCCATCTCTACACTATAGGTTACTATTTCCAGCTTTCTACAAACACCTCCATTTAAACTTTTCACAGGCATCTTGAACTATGGAACATATTAGAATCTCAACTCTTTTTCTTTATGCTCTCATATTGCACTTAGATTTTTCTCTTGCAAGTAAGGAAATCACCAACTTCCAAAATGCCCAAGCCAATATCCTAAAAATCATTTATGATTCCTTCTACACATTTATCACTTATGGCCAGTGATTCTGCCTTGATGGTGTGTTTCAAATATGTCCCATGCTTTGCATTCTTAACTGCCGCCGACTCAGTCTAGGACCTCATGATTATTGTTAGATAAGTCTCTTGGCACTTCAAGTTCTATCCTGTTCACCTCCTAGGTATCCTTCACAAAGCTGCTAGAATGATCTTTTTAAAGTAAAATATTGATTCTATCACCTCTTTACCTGAAACATTTCAGTGAGTCAAAGTTGACCTCCAGATGAATCCAGAATCCTTGGGAAGGTCTCCAAGAAGCTTCATGGACTGGCCTTTCCTTTTTTCAGCCTCATCTCTCATAGGTTGTCTCACGTTCCCTGCCACATTCTTTGATAAAGTCATATTTTATGATACCTTTTAACATTCTCTTCACATGTACTGCTTTTCCTGATTCTTTGCTTCCCTCCCACCAAACATCCCAAACACACACACACACACACACACACACACACACACACACACACTTTTCTTAGTCAATTAGAACACTCTTTTTTTAAAACCATTTAATTTTTATTATTTTATTAATATATAATGCATAATTTGTTTCAGGGGTACAGGTCTGTGATTCATCCGTCTTACACAATACACAGCACTCACCACAACATATACCCTTCCCAGTGTCCATCACCCAGCCACCCCATCCCTCCCACCCCTCCTCTCCTCCAGCAACCCTCAGTGTGTTTCCTGAGATTAAGAGTCTCTTATGGTTTGATTCCCTCTCTAGTTTTGTCTTGTTTCAATAGAAGAAGAGTCTACTCTCCTGGAAGGACATCTCTTTTAATTAAGTGTATAGCAATAAGGGAAGTAGTAAACCACAAACAGTAGTGCACTGAGTTAATTAAACTTCCTAATATTACAGGCAGATCAAGAGGTAGTCTTGACTCAACACACATTACCAAAAGATTTCTGAGAAGCCTTCTGTGACTCTCTAGTCTAACTTTGACATTTCATCTGCATCGCCTCTTCTTCACTCCCCAACTGGGATTCTTCACACAATCCCCTCATAAGAACTGATAATCTCTAAACAACCTGAAGACAGAGGACCATATGTTATTTACCTTTTACCCCTTTCCTGGACACGATAATTACTCAACAGATATGCTTTGAGTGTGTAATATATGTAGTGAGACATTTTTTTTTTTAGATTTTATTTATTTATTTGACAGAGAGAGAGATCACAGGTAGGCAGAGAGGCAGGCAGAGAGAGAGGAGGAAGCAGGCTCCCCACCAAGCAGAGAGCTCGATGCGGGCCTCGATTCCAGGACCCTGAGATCATGACCTGAGCTGAAGGCAGAGGCTTTAACCCACTGAGCCACCCAGGCGCCCTGTAGTGAGACATCTTGAACAAGGCTGTAAATATGAAAAAGTGGACGACCTGTAAAAGACTTTCCAAGTCTGGATAATCATATGAACAAAGAAGCGTAGATAGAAGAACTAGTAGGTCAGGTAGCAGATGGTCAGACTCTGTGGTGATTAGTCCTATAGGCTTTCCCTCTTCTTTTCCATTATCATTCAGGGAACCTAAGTAGTCACAAGTGATTGGGGAAATATATTGTGCTGTTGTTTTTCATTATTATTTACAGTCTTACATTGCTTCCTAAAAAAGATCTTTGTCTCGTGATGAGTGTGATGATATGTTGGATGGTATGATTGAGGTATGAGGAGTTGAGGCAAAAGGAACATAAGTCTATCTCGATTTCATATAGAAACTTTCAAGGTTAGGACTGAAAGGAACCTCAGAGCAGGTGTTATCCAAAGTATGGTCTGTGGGGGTAGTGCTGGTCAGTCCATAACTATGACCCTGGTTGATAGGAAGCATTTAGAAATTTTTATAGTAACTTGACAGACGAATTTTATACTTGTTAGTAGAAAAGTTTGGGATTCTATTTTTTTATATATTCATTTTTATTTCATTTTCTTAGTAATTCATACTTTGCTTATATTTTTAAATGTGTTAAATCATAAAAGATTGGAAATTTAAAAAGCTTAGTACTTCAGTACACAGAGAAGTGCTCATTTAGTATGTTTCTTTCCATTAGCCCCCAAAAGAGGAACAAAGGTTCCCAAAAATCTTGAGCTTCTTGCAGATCCTCACAAAGCTCATATGTGGACCCCAGGTTAAGGACTCTTGATAGGACTAAAAATGACTTTTGTCATTTGTAGACAAGAGCACTGAA
Organism: Spilogale gracilis; assembly: GCA_004023965.1. Classification (NCBI taxonomy): domain Eukaryota; kingdom Metazoa; phylum Chordata; class Mammalia; order Carnivora; family Mephitidae; genus Spilogale; species Spilogale gracilis. The sequence continues at coordinate 31,423 of PITA01011669.1, read as the reverse complement.
TAATACTGGAGAAGTGAAATAATCTATCCAAGATCTTATAACAAAGTGTAATCTAACACTTCGTTTCACTTCACCAAAATAATGTCTTTTTCTTCCTGCTTCAAAATGCCCTATTTATACCACTTGCTACCAGCAGAATGGGAGTTGTGCTTCTTCTTCTCAAGCTTTGTGATGCACTATACTGTGCCATGGAACTTTGGGGAGATTCACCTGCTCTGCCCACTTGTTTCAAATGGCATATGCAGTGCACTTACTATAATATTGTAGCAAAATGGAAGAGTGTGGGCCAGCATGTGTTGCCAATAATAACTCTTAACTCTTGACTCTAAAATCCATTCTCTCTGTAACTTACTTTAACCTTTACTGAAAAAATAAGAACACTTGACACAATTTTATTTACGGATTATGGCCTTTAAATTGATCTCGAGCCTAATGGTACTACCTGGCGAATATGGGCATTGTTAACAAATGCATTTTATTTTATTTTGTTTTCATCCATCTGAGTTCCATGACCAAAGCTGGTTGTTACAAAAAATAAATAAATAAATACGACTCTCAGAAATGGTGTCTCTGAAGTTTGAAGCCTGATATGAGAGACTCTGCAGAGTCACAAATGAAAGCATCCCGGGTAGAAAGGGTATCTTTGGCTTTCTTGTCATGTGTGATTGATGAATTCCCTCTATCACCCCAGCTCATGTGTCTTAGCATTTTTTTTTCCTCTCCTGCTGCCACAGTCATAATTAATGATTAAGGTACATAGCATAACACCTGGCTATTAATTTCAGGAAGCAGATTGGGGTGCACAGCATTTGACTTCTCAGACATTGAGGGGGAGTCTGTAGTGCTCCCTTCATTGCAAAGGCTAACTACCCTCTCTTTCCCTACCTGACTGCCATCTCACAACCTGCCCACACCCAGACAAGTCAGTTTAACCTTTTTCTCTGTCACTTTTTTTTCCCTCCCTAGTACACTTCAAAAGCTAGAAAGATAAGATAAACTAACTTGCGTGTGTGTGTATGTGTGTGTGTGTGTGTGTGTATTTTAAAAGTGCTAAATCCAACTTGTATAAATTACTATCACATATTAACAGTAAATAAATCTTTGCATTGTACCAAATGCATTCTCTCAATGAGATAGACATGACTGGTGTTATGTAAACAATACCTCTGAAATCTTGCACCTGTCTTTGGTCCATTTTGTTTTATATGAAGTCCAGTTTTTTGTTTTTTTTTTTTTACTTCTGTGCTTCCAGATTCGAATATATGGCTGGCTTTGTCTTTCCTTTCTTTATATATTCTTTCCAGGATATTCTGAAACATAGGCACAGAGATTTAAATCTTATTTCTGTATTAGCCTGAAGATAATATGATTAAGAAGGCAAATTGTAACCCAGCAGTCACATAATGGAGATAGATGCCAATAAAAATAATTTAAGCTGCTTTCCTCATTTGACTTGTATATGTCACTACTCTTGACCATGAGCACAGAAGTTTTAGAGATGAACTAAAAGTAAATCTTACTAATTAAGTGGTCAAGAAGCTGGAGGAAGTAAGAAAATAACATAGCCTTCAAATTAATTAAATTCAGATTGCTAGTAATTTTAATTATGTTGGCAGCTATTTACTTTGCATCATTTTAGGTAAATAAGCAACTTAATATGACGTTACTCTGTAGATCCTTTTATTCACCTAACTCAACTGCTATAAAAAAAATGAACATCTCGGTCCATTCACCTCACTTCATCTAAAATACGATTTCAGGGTGGGGAAATAAACCAATCCATATCCCTTTATTCTCTAAGATTATGGAATTTACTAAAGAAGCACCAAATGAGAAAAAAAAATAGTCTGTAACAATGCTGGAAAGTAGGGAAGAGTGACATAAATAAAGCATATACTTTCAGGGATTTGTTATTATTATTATTTATTATTATTATATTCAGTTAGCCAACATATAGTACCTCATTAGCTTTTGATGTGTTCAGTGATTCATTAGTTGTGTATAACACCCAGTGCTTATCCCAACACATTCCTTCCTTAATACCCATCACTCTGTTACCCCTTCCCTCCAACTCCCTCCCTTCTGGTACCTTCAGTTTGTTTCCCAGTGTTCAGAGTTTGTCTCCCTCTCTGATTTCCTCCCATTCAGTCTCCCTCCTTTCTCCTATTATCCTCTGCGCTGTTCCATATGTTCCGCATATGAGTGAAACCATATATAATTGTCTTTCTCTGCTTGACTGATTTCACTTAGCATAATCCCCATCAGTTCCATCCATGTAGCTGGGAATGGTAGGTAGTTCCGTTGTAGTTATGAATCACATCTTTATTCATTCATCTGTTGAAGGACATCTTGGCTGTTATTTTTTAAATGAAGTCGATGCATTAAGTTTACTGAAGAGCTGACAAGAGCTCTTTTTAAAGCCTAGTATAAACAAAGTAGAGAAAACCTGAGAGACAAATAGGCGAATCTCTCCAACAGAAAACTGATGGAACCCCAGGCTTGGGAAATTATAGCCTTATTTAATGCCCATTTGGAAGAGTGGGGGTATCAATGAGAAGCACACAATAGGGCTTCTAGAATTTATTAAAGCTCTGCAGAGAGATGTTGGACAAAATATTTGTCCCAGTGCTTCTCCAACTGTGTCATCAGCATCCTAAACACAGTTGAAGATTTTCTTACCCACCTCACTCTTGCTTTTTCCCTTTGGAACAGATTTGTCAGTATCTTCCCAGTACATATACCTGGAACAAATCAGCCTTTCTGCTTTTCTCTGTTTCTCAAACACTGCAGTTTCATGAAATCAAACGTTGACTTAAGCAAAGGGAGCTCATACCAGCTATCAATACAGGTCATCTAAACCTGTACACATAAATATGAAAAGAAAATGAAGTGTCACCAGTAACTGGAGAGAAAAAGAGGAAATCCGGAAAGGTGGAAATCAGAGCAAATGCTCCCATTGAAACAAATAAAACAGATTTGTAGGTAATCAGAATAGAACTATTTAAAATTCTAATTAGCATTTTCATTAATATTTGAGAAGTTCTTTTCTGTTTTGTTTTCCTTCCATTCAATATGTAAAATAGCACACTGCTCTGTAAAAGGAGAAATAGGGAGATTCTTCTGAAAGGTTACCATACACCATGTACTGTTCTCTGATCTTTACATACGTTAATGCATTCGATCTTACAAGGACACTCTGAAAGACGCGTTATTATCTCTGTGGGGTAGGGAAACTGAGGCGTAGTTAAAATACCTTGCATAAGTTTAACAGCAACTAAATTGCCAAGCCAAGGTTCAAAAGAACACAATTCTTAATTATTACGCTCTGGAGGATAGCTGTTTTTTTGTTTTTTAACGGAAAAATAAAACAACAAAAGAGACAAAAAAACCTTACTAGGAAAAGTAAAAAAGCAGAACAGCCGCCAGTAAAAACCAGAAGCAAAATCCCATTCCTTAGATTCAAAATGAGGAGTTGGAAAATCTTAGTGAATATTACAAATATGGAATTTACACATAAAGATCCAGTATATAAGATTTATTAAAATAAAATGAGGTGACCGACACCAACAATCACAAGAGAAAAGCTATTCCCCTGAGCTGCAGACTTAAGGCTTCAGATTAGGAGAAAAAACAACAACAACAAAAAGCCCAAGAGCGGTGTCAGTAAGAATGAAAGAAGATTCACACGTAGACATTATTGACATTTCTGAATTTTAATAATAAAGGAAAGCCCTGTAAACTTCCTGATAGAATGCAAAATATTTACAAAGTCAGGAATCAAATTGACATTGAACTTCTAACTCCACACTCCAAGCCAATGTACTTGGAAAGTGCTTAAACTAAGCAGAAATATGATCCTGTTTATTTTGATGTCTTTGATGTTTTATTTGAGATGATCAATAACCACAAGTAGTCTCAGCTGCCTTCAAGATTCTGCAGCATATCCTTTGACGATGGAGCTGCATTTGCTACATATAATTGTAGGAATTTAATTATTGAGAAATTGGTACTTACATGTATCATTTCCATCAGTGAAGAGGTTCTTAATAAACAAATGTCTAGAGGCTTTATATTCTAAACTCAAAGAAAAATTATAGTATCCAGTGAATTTTGGTTTGTTAAGGTGATGCCATTTTTGTGTGTTGGTGGTCATTATTTTTGAAATATTGCAATATGATTGTTTATTTTGGTGGCAAGGTGGAGTATAACAGACTGACATGATTTAGCAATATTGAATGAATCTTAGATTCTTTTTCCATCAGCCCTCAAAAGTCAAGATGATAATTTCATTAGTGTGTAATTTGTCAATATGATGATTCAATGAGCAAAATTCTTTAACAAAGAGGCATGATGGAATACATAAAAAAAATTGTACACAATCTGATTAAAGTGATGGTAAATGATGATAAATTCAGTTTTCAAATATTTTGCATGCTATTTGTTATCAGCTGTGGACATTTAATGCCTCATTAGCCATAGATTAAATCACTAGTTTAGAATCTATCCTCAGTAATCGTAAATGTCCATTATATCCAATTAGAATGCAAGCTGATGTGGAAAGAAGTCGATATAGGAATTGGGATTTAGGTTCCAGTTCTGGCTTTGCAACTAACCACCTGTGTGGCCTTGGGAAAATTATGCAAATATCCAGAAGGAGAAAATAATTGTATTAGATATTAAATTTTCCTTCCAAGCCAAGCCTGAAATTCCAAGAAATTCTAAGAATACAGGCATGAGAAAAGAACAGCCCTAAAAGTATTTTTGGATCTAAGCTGCTGTTTATAAAGGACTCTTCTGAAATTTTCTGAAATTAAATTGGAAATAGTGTAACTGAGTTGATAATTCAGTACCTGATTTTAAGATGAGAGTTAAGAGCTGGGTAAGGAGAGGACCTGCAGAAGTGATGGAGAGTTTTTGTGGATATGTGGAAGTAAAAAGATACTTTATGTTTCCTCTCCCATCTATAGCCAGATACCTTGTAGGAACTGGAGACTCTATGTGTTCTTTCCACAGCAATCTTTTGAGTTTTTTTCTGACTTAATTAAAACGTGAGAAAGAAGAGTTTTAAGAAATGTTGGCACATATCCCAAAAAGTACTGATAGCATCTTAACTTTTACATCTCATGGTGTAATTTTCATTATTTTCCCCCACATTTTTTATTACTTTAAATAGAAAAATGTCTTTCTTGTTAAATTTAAAACAGTGAGTCAGAAGTAAGGATGACTTGGAGTTGTCGGTGTGTTTTTTCAAGACTGTGCTTCATGAGGACAAAACATCAGATGTTCTCTGTATCTAAATCACACAAAGCCTGTAGCATTATGGATGCTCGTTATTTTTTTTCACACACACACACACACACACACACACACACACACACACACGAATGACCAAGGTGAATGGCCAGCATGAAGGAAGGGCACATCACCAACAATGTCTTTGTAACAATGCAAACATAGCTCATTGGCAGGAGTATAGTCCTTCAGCCTCTCCCTTTATCCTCTCTCTTGGTCAGCTGAGTTCATGACAAAACAGTCTTACTGAGGCCAAGTCTGTACAGTTGTGTGTTCCACAAGGACATAGATCTGAACAGTGCACGTCTCTGTCACAGCCTGAATCCTAACGATGGGCATCAGGCAAATAAGAACGAGCACTGACTGGGCCTGTACTAAGTACCTAGCACCTTTACAATTTTGTATGTAATTTTTTCTTTCATTCTTCCCACCACCGTAGAAGAGATGTGGTACTATTATCAGCCCCATTTTAGGGATGGAAATTGAGGCACAAGGAGGCTGAATAATTTGCTTTATGGGACATAGGAGATAAGGGACAGAGCTGAATTGAAATCCACGTGCTCTAACTCCAGAGTCCTGTGTTCTAAATCATTTTCCTCTGCTGCCTAATAGCAGCAGAAGATAAGCAACTGTGAACAGTCATGTTGTCACTCTTTTGGAGGTCAGTGACTCTGAGCAGTTTCATTTAAATTTTTACACCTGATTAGAGTTTAACAAAGAAAGTAAGAAAGAGAATGTAAAATTACTTTAAGAATCGTCAATTCTATTACTTCAGAAATGCTTTGGGGGCGCCTGGTGGCTCAGTTGGTTAAGCGACTGCCTTCGGCTCAGGTCATCATCCAGGAGACCCGGGATCGAGTCCCACATCGGGCTCCCTGCTCGGCGGGAAGCCTGCTTCTCCCTCTCTCACTCCCCCTGCTTGTGTTCCCTCTCTGGCTGTCAAATAAATAAAATCTTAAAAAAAAAAAAAAAAAGCTTTGATTTCACAGTAAATAAGTTTACTGCAAGATTTTTTTTTTTTTTTTTTTTTTTTGGTTAATGATACTTAACTGGTATTTCAAAAGATTGGATTCCTCTTTCTTTGGTAATACATATCTCAAAAGGAGTAACCTAATGCATTCCAATTCAAATATTAATAAGATGATTTCAGTAAGTGGCTCTCAGTAATTATACAACATTAATATGGGTTAAACAGATGTTACAATATTGTAATATTATTATTGCATTCTATTTTAACCATAATTCATGTTTCTATAATGTTTCTTATAGGGTTAATTTCTATAAGAATTACAGTCAAATGATCTTAGTCTAGTAAATACTTAAGAATAATTGAATTTTCAAGTTTAGTACTTAACTTATACTGATAATTGCTTCCTGCAAAAAGACATCTCTAATTATAATTACAGAATATCCTCTCTCCCTTGTTCAGACACCTTCTTCCAAGAATTTCATGACCTGTTTAAAAATACAAAATAATACAAATAAAAGCATTCTCAGCTGAAACTCCTAATAAGGCAAGATTTATCATTAGCCATGAAGTTACCACTTCAGTAATCAAATCATGTTTCAGAAAGCTTCATTAAATAGACTTTTATGTTTTATAGGTTGTAAAAATATACATCATTTAATTGACAGTTTGTTGAAAACAAAATATCAAGTGTCATGTGTGTGTGTTTCCATGTGTTCATCATTTATAAAAGGGCTATTAGAGGCATTTCTCTAGGCAGATATCTCTTCAAGTGTCTTTCACTGCTTGTAATTCCATTTCTCCCTGAATCTGGTGGGCACACTCTGAGGTAGGAAGAATCGTAAAGACATCCCCTTAAGACTCCCATTCCTGGCTATAGTCAAACATGAATCTAGGTACGGTTGTGAAGGGATTTTGCAGATGCAATTAAATTTACCAATCCATCAATATTAAAAAAAAAAAACAAAAAATGGGGATTATCCTAAATTATACCAGTTACTTATATGCCAATTACTTATATGTAATCATATAAATCCTTAAAAGCAACAGAGGAAGTTAGAAGAGTCAGAGAGAGATGAGCACAGAAGATAGAAGAGGGGTGGGAGAGATTCAAAATGTGAGGAAGATTCAACCCACTGTTGCTGCCTTTGAACATGTAAGAAGAGGACCACGAGCCAGGGACTGCAGGAGATCTCTGGAAGCTAAGAATGACCCTTGGCTGACAGCCACAGGAAATTGAAGATCTCAGTCCTACAGTTGCATGGACCTGGAATCTAGCCAACACCCTTAATGAGTGGAGAAGTGGATTCTTCCTCCAAGCCTCCAAAATAAGAGCCCAGACTAGTCAGTATCTTAATGTGGGCTTTTTGAGTCTCAGACTCCTGACCTGTAGAACTGTGAGATAATACATTTGTGTCATCTGTATAATTTGTTATGGCAGCAAAAGGAAATTAATACGTACTTTTAAAAAATGGACATATTACTCTCAGATAATGATTCTTAGTAATTTTCAGGACCCATTGAAAGGAGAACATAAAGAATTTTTAGATAGGAGTTCTGTTCTGTGCATTCAAATGTCTCTAAAAATTCTCAGTTTTTAATATTGAGCCACCCTTTTCTTTTAAAAAAAATCTCAGAATTTATTTTCCATTCAATTTCTTGCCTCTTACCATCCACTCACCATCCTCACTCTTCTGCTGATAATATTTAAATATGAGCATTCTGTATCTATAAAAGTTGTAAGGTTAAGGAGGGATAAACTCTACTTAATTAACTGTATGCTGACAATAATTTAAAGATCAGTCCTCTCTTCACCTCTTTGGTTGTTTTATCAGACCTTTGAAGGATACATTCTAAAGGGGACTGCTATTTACAGAACCTACTAGGAATAATTTTGCCCATACCATCTCCCACCAAATGCTTCCCTCCCTCAATTAAAAACAGCTGCTAGAAGAGAGGCAGGTGTTGGGGGTACATATCACAGTTGAATGAAGGAATACAAAATTTTCATTTTTTTGTTTAATTTTAATTTTTTAATATTCTAATTCTTTGCTACTTATTGTAACTTTGCAACGACTCGTTCTTATGCCTGTTTTGAATATTTACTTCTATACTACAAATTCTGATCCTCTAAATCTAATAATTTGCATCTCAAACTTTATCCGTTTCTACACAGTTGAAAGTTATATATTCCTAATATAAAAAATAAACCTTTAAAATCTGATCATTAAAGTAAGGATATCTACTTTATGCTCTCAAATTCTCTAAGTGAAATTTTAGGAGGGCGAGATTTGTTTTGTTCAATTTTTTTAGTTTTTCTTGCAAGATTTCTTATCACCTTATTTGTTTAAATTTTTAAAAATCACCTGATATCACAAATAACCCGTCATAATACTATACTATGAAATATTTGGGGGACACAAAAGAGTTTTTAGAATTATGTATGAGCAAAATGTAAGCACCAATCAACTTAAAAATATATATAAATAACAAAGTCTCTATTGTTCTTCTAAAAATTAATTTTTTTTAATTTTTCTTATTTTTTCAATTTTGTTGAGATAATTAACCTATAAAATTGTGTAAGTTTAAGGTATATAAGGTGTTGATTAGATACACTTCTAAATTGGAAAATGATCACATCTAGCATTAGCTAACACTTCTATCACTTCACATAATTACCTTTCTTTTTTATGATGAAAACATTTAAGATCTACTCTCTTAGCAACTTTCAAGTATATGATGCATTGATAACTATAATCATATGTTGTAGTTAGGTCTCCAGAACTTATTCATCTTATTACTGGACGTTTGTACCCTTTGACCAATCTCCAGTCCCTAGTAACTATCACTGTACTCTCAGTTTCTCTGAGTTTGGCTTTTTTAGATTCCATGTATAAGTGATATCATACGTATTTGTCTTTGCCTGACTTTCATCATGTAGCATAATTCTTTTAGGGACCATCATGTTGTTATAAATATAAGGATGTCTTGCTTTCTTATGGCTGAATTATATATATATATAATTCAGAACTATATATATAGTAATCACATCTGCTTTATCCATTCATCTGTTGTGATACTTCAGTTCTTTCAATTATTTTGGCTATTATAAATAATGGTGCAGTTAACATGGCGCTCAGATGTCTCTTCGAGACTGCGATTCTATTTCCTTTGGATATATACCCAGAAGTGAAATTGCTGGATCATATGGTAGTTTTATTTTTAATGTTTAATGAGGAGCCTCCATATTGTTTTCCATCATGGCTGCACCAATTTGCTTTCCCACCAACAGTGAGCTGGGGTTCCCTTTCTTCCACATCCTTGGCAACACTCGCTACTTCTTGTCTTCTTGTTGATAGCCATTGTATGAGGTGTGAGGTGGTAACTTATTATAGTTTTGAGTTGCATTCCCCTAAGGTAATGTTGAGTGCCTTTTCATGTATCTTTGAGTTATTTTTATGCTTTCTTTGGAAAAATGTCTGTTTATTCTGCCCAGTTTTTAATCAGGTTATATGTGTTTTTGCTGTTGAAATGTGTGAGTTCTTTATACATTTTGGATATTAACCATTTATCTATCAACTATCTATCTTTGTCATCTGTCATCTATTTTTCATCTATCTATATCTATATCTATCTATATAAAATTTGCAAATATTTTCTCCCCTTCCATAGGTTACCTTTTCATTTTACTGATACAGAAGTATTTTTTAGTATGCTGCAGTTCCACTTGTTTATCTTTGCTTTTGTTGCCTTTACTGTTTGTGTCAAATCCAGAAAACATTGCCAAGCCCAATGCTAAGGTGCTTACACTTATGTTTTCTATTAGTTTTATGACTCCATGTTATATGTTTAAGTCTTAAATCCATTTTGAGCTGATTATTATTTGTGGAGTAAGAAAGGAGTCCAGTATAAAAGAGACTATCCTTTCCCCATTGAGTATTTTTGGCTCCTTCATTGTATATGAATTGATCCTATGTGTCTCTCTATTCTGTTACATTGATTTATGTCTTTCTTTTTTTTTTTTTCTTTTGCCAGTATCGTAATGTTTCGATTCTGCTGTATACTTGTGTAATATAGTTCAATATCAGGAAGGGTGATGTGTCCAGCTTTGTTCTTTCTGAAGAATTGCTTGGCTATTCAGGGTTTCTTTGTGGTTCCAACAAAATTTAGGATTTTTTTCTGTTTCTGTTAAAAATCCCATTGAAATTTTTATAGGAGTTGCCTTGAATCTGCAGATATTATTATTTTCAGGGAAAGCCTGAGAGATAAGCATTTTTTTGCCTGTTCACTCTGTGCTGGGCCCTGGGATGACAGCTGAAGAGAGTTCTCATGACCAAACAACTGTTGTTTTTTGTTTGTTTTTAATCTGTTATAGTCTTATGGATCTTGTGGGCACAAACCCTGCTGGCTTTCAAAATGGGTGTTTACGACCTGTCCCTTAGTTGGGAATCTTAAAAATTGAGACACTACATATGGGGTCCAAACCCTTCACTCCTGAGGGAGAAGCTGGGAGTTGAGGATTTCCCCCTCATTGTATGGTGCTGTGCTGGGGGTGGGGTTTAAGGTGAGAGTGTTTCTCAACCTTTCCTACCTGTTTTGATGTCAGTATTTTCTTGTTCACCCAATGTGTAGGGGTCACTCAGCTAGCTCCTAGATGTCTTTCAGAAGGCATTTCTTTGTGTGTAGCTATTTATTCAGTATGCCCACAGAAGGAGAGTAGTTCAGGAGTTTCTTATACCAATATCTTTAGAGACCTCCACCCTGATCATTTCATATCTTCTTTCAAATAATTGAATTGCATTGCAGATTTAGAATATCATGATATACAGATGGAGAATATATATACTAAGACATAAAAATGCACCACCATCAAATGGCAAGCAAATGGCTCATTTAGATAATTCAGTAAGTCAGTTTTCATCCAAGAAGTCATTGTGTTTTTGGTGTAGTCAAACTGTCTAATTTGAGAAAATCACCCACAGAGCTACATTATAATTTAAATAAATTATACATATATGCTCAATTTTAGTTAGAAAAAATTTTAGGAGCTCATCATGATAGGCCTATTTTTAAAATGTAAAGAGGGTCCCCATCCTAAAGATAGATTTTATATTTTTTGCGTATACAATCTATATAGTTCCTTTTACCTTTTCCATTGTCAGTTTTTAATTTCCCTATTTCTCAGTGAGAACTCTTAGTGAGAAATTAGTAAACTGAGAGTTGAATACAGGAGGAAACCCTTTAAATACTTTTTATTTTTTTATAGTTTCAAGTTTTATTTAAATTCTATTTAGTTAACATACAGTGTAGTGTTAATTTCAGGAGTAGAATTTAATGATTCATCACTTAAAACACCCAGTTCTCAACACAAAAAGTGCCCTCCTTAATACCCATCAACCATTTCGCCCCTCCCTGCCTACTTCTCCTCCAGTAACCTCAGTTTGTTCTTTATAGACGAGAGTCTCTTTATGGTTTACCTTTCTCTCTTTTCACTCTATGTTCATCTGTTTTATACACTTTTATTAGCACAAGCCTTTAAAACCATCTGTAAACCTGGTCTAAAGTATGAGTATGATTTATGATTCTTTCATTGATCTGATTTGATAATGAGTAGAAGCTGATATTAATCAGTCAAACAATATTATCTTCTATGATATTTTGTTGAGCACTATGGGGAATATAGGGTTCTAGCTAAGCATTTATCATCTTCTTGGAACTGTAAGACATACATCCATGGAAACGTCAAGGAATAGAGCAAGAGTCAACTACAACTGACAAATACTATTATAAGAACAAACATAATCAATAGAATATTTAAGCCCTTTGACACAGATGTGGCTTTATAGATTATTAAAAAGAGGGGTTTTAAAAAAAGTATAGAGAAAATGAAAAAGTAATCCTAGTGAGACAGCACAGGTTTATTAAAGAAAAACGAAACACTCAATTTTACTTTTTATTTTATTTTTTGCTTAGGTTGCTAATGTTTAAAAAAATGTATAAAGACATTTATCTGGATGTCTATGTACATTTGACAAGGTTTCTTACAGTGTGCAAATGAACAAAAAAGAAAACTATAGATTTTATGCATGGAGATGTACAGCTAGTCACACTAATAAATGATGAATAAGTGTTAGTCAAAGCGTAGTGATTAATATGTTAACACAAAATGGAGAAGGTGTGTGTAGGACAATACTCTCAGCCATGCTGTCTTCAACATTTTTTTGTAAATTACTGGCATGAGTAATCTGGATGATAGGAGATAAGATTTGGAAATAATCAGAGCTTGGTAGAATAATGAATGTATTCGAAGGCTACATTAGGTTCCAAAATATCTGGACAGGCAGGAACAGACAAAAAGAGGACAGTTTTATCAGGAATAGATTTAAGCTTGTGGTTTTGTAGTAGCAGAACAAAGCAAAATCTGCCACTTCCTAAAAACCGAAACAGGCAACCAACCAACCAAATTGAGCCTTAAATAAATGAATACCTTTTAGCAAGTGAAACAGTTTTAAGGATTTTATTTGGCTAAATGTCAATAGGAGTTAATAGTACGATGGTGTTATAAAACAGGTAATGTGATCTTAGGCTACATCACCATTTCTCAAACTTTTTTCATTACCGTCCCTCTAAGGAGTTTTTTTGGTTTGTTTGTTTTGTTTTGTTTTTGTTTTTTTAGAATTGCTTTTCTCCAGATAATTACCTTATGAAATCTTAATGACATAGATATACTGATTATCTCTTCATGTACTTCATCTATGTCTACTATTTACAGAAAAGAGTAAGATATTTTTCACAAGAATTGATTTTTACCTTCCTGTGGGCAACATTAACCCTCATTGAGAATCCATAGGCTTTATTAATAGAGAATATTCTAGAATGAGGGAAGGGAAAATTCAACTGTTCTTAGATGAGTTGAAAATAATATGTTCACTTCTGAATGCCACATTTTAAGACATAATTCAGAACTAGATGGTATTCACAGCAGCAAGACAGAAGAAAGAGAAGTTAAGGAGTTGATCCCATTTACAATTGCACCCAGAATCATAAGTTACCTAGGAATAAACTAACCAGAGAGTCAAAGAATCTGTACTCAGAAAACTATAAAGTACTCATGAAAGAAATTGAGGAAGACACAAAGAAATAGAAAAAAGTTCCATGTCATGGATTAGGAGAACAAATATTGTGAACATGTCTATGCTATTTGAAGCAATCTACACATTTAATGCAATCCCTATGAAAATACCAACAACTTCTTTCAAAGAAATGGAACAAAGAATCCTAAAATTTATATGGAACCAGAGAAGACCCTGAATAGCCAGAGGAATGTTGAGAAAGAAAACCAAAGTTGGAGGCATCACAATTCCAGACTTCAAGCTCTATTACCGAGCTGTAATCAAGTACAGTACAGTAGACAAGACAGTATAGTACTGGCACAAAAACAGACGCATAGATCAATGGAACAGAATAGAGAGCCCAGAAATGGACCCTCAACTCTATGGTCAACTCATCTTTGACAAAGCAGGAAAGAATGTCCAATAGAAAAAGACAGTCTCTTCAACAAATGGTGCTGGAAAAATTGGACAGCCACATGCAGAAGAATGAAACTGGACCATTTCCTTACACCACACACAAACACAGACTCAAAATGGATGAAAAACCTCAATGTGAGACAGGAGTCCATCAAAATCTTTGAGGGGAACACAGGAACTTCTTCCTAGAAACATCACCAAAGGCAAGGAATCAAGGGCAAAAATGAACTATTGGGACTTCATCAAGATCAAAAGCTTTTGTACAGCAAAAGAAACAGTCAACAAAACCAAAAGACAACAGACAGAATGGGAGAAGATACTTGCAAATGACATATTGGATAAAGGGTTAGTATAGAAAATCTATAAAGAACTTATCAAACTCAACACCCGGAGAACAAATAATCCAATAGAGAAATGGGCAGAAGACATGAACAGACATTTCTGCAAAGAAGACATCCACATGGCCAATAAACACATGAAAAAGTATTTCATATCATTCAGCATCAGGGAAATATAAATCAAAGCCACAGTGAGATACCAGCTCATACCAGTCAAAATGGCTATAATTAACAACGTCAGGAAATGACAGATGTTGGCGAGGATGTGGGGGAAGGGGAACCCTCCTGTGCTGTTGGTGGCAATGCAAGCTGATGCAGCCTGTCTGGAAAACAATATGGAGGTTCCTCAAAAACTTGAAAATAGAGCTACTCTACAATCTAGCAATCACACTACTGGATATTTACCTTAAAGATACAAATGTAGTGATCTGAAGGGGCATGTGCACCCAAATGTTTATAGCAGCAATGTCCACAACAGCCAAACTATGGAAAGACCCTAGATGTCCATCAGCAGATGAATAGATAAAGAAGATGTGGTATATGTATGTATACAGTGGAACGTTATGCAGCCATCGAAAAACATGAAATCTTGCCATTTACAAAAATGTGGATGGAATTAGAGGGTATTATGCTAAATGAAATAAGTTAATCAGAGAAAGACAATTATCATATGATCTCTCTGGTATGAGGAATTTTAGAGGCAGGGCCAGGGGGTCGTGGGAGGAAGGAAGGGGAAAAAATGAAACAAAATGGTACTGGAGAGGGAGACAAACCATAAGACACTCTTTCTTTTTTTTTTTTTTTTTAAGATTTTTATTTATTTATTTGACAGAGAGAAACACAGCTAGAGAGGGAACACAAGCAGAGGGACTGAGAGAGGGAGAAGCAGGCTTCCCGCCTAGCAGGGAGCCCGATATGGGGCTCGATCCTGGGTCGACCAGATCATGACCTGAGCCGAAAGCAGTCGCTCAACCAACTGAGCCACCCAGGTGCCCCAAGACACTCTTATTCTCAGGAAACAAACTGAGGGTTGCTGGAGGGGAAGGGGTTGAGAGGGATGAGGTTGCTCCGTTATGGAAACTGGGGAGGGTATGTGCTATGGTGAGTGCTATGAATTGTGTAAGACTTATTCACAGACTTATACCCCTGAAGCAAATAATACATTATATGTTAATCAAAAAAGAAAAAGCTCTAGGTGGTATTGAAAAGAGAGCAGTTAAGATGGCATGGCATGAATAATTTTTAAAGGGGAATTATTATTCTGGAGAAATGGAAGAGGTCTTCATACCTATCTTCAGATATGTGGGGGGATATTTTATGACAAAAACTATCTAATCATTGAACATTTGCTTTAACAAACATATTTTGGCTAAATATTATAACTTACTTAGTTCAGAGTTTCCAAAGATGGAAAAGATTGTTTCATTAGGAATAATCGTCTTTGTTACTAGATGTACTCTATATACATGATCCTGTGGTGGGGAACATGAGAGAGAAAATTCAGAGCCTATATGGACAGGATTACCTTAGCATCCTTTTTATTCCTGATTCTGTGATATGGGGCAGTAGGAGATAAACTGAACCTTGGAGGAAGAAGTAGATTTGGATAAGTTTAGAGGGTATAATACTCCAAAGTAGATATTTGTTTTCTCAGACATAGAAATTAGGGCATAAAGACTTGATTTCTGCTCTCCTTTGTCCAAAATTCACTGTCTGGACCCAAGAGGTCACCAACATCCTTACCTATAATATGTTGGATTTAGATTAGATTACATCTATCTTTGCTAGTTCTAGAAATCTATGATTCTACAACTTAGTAAATTATATTCAGAAGATGCTTTTCCTATTGTCCAGTCTTCCCCCATCAGCCCAAGAAATTCACAAAGTACTTATAAATCATAAAATATCAGACTAGGAACTTGAATTACCACATGTGACAAAAATATCATCTTCTAGAATGTGTGATCTTAGGTACAGTAGAAATGAAACTTCATTAACCAAAAAAATATCTTTCATGATAAAGGGTAGAAGTTACCATTGTTTAAAGATATTGCTAGCAGGTCAGAGTCTCTGTTATTACCATCTATCCAGAGTAGGGCATCTTTTATATTTCTAGAACATAAGGCCTTTAAGATTGCTCTGGACAAAGATGGCATTACTGGTCTATGCTGGCATTAAAATAGTTGCGTCAGGGATGTTAGAGTTTATAAGAATCTGGCAGTTGACTTTTCCAAATCATCATTGAGTAAAGGTTCCAGATGTGTACACAGTAGAAAGCTAAGTCTGTGTACAAAGTATCTGAAATCAAAAATTATATTAAAAAGAGATTGGGATAAAGTTGTGCAATTTTTGCATTTGTAGGAATTGTTATGAAAATTATAACATAAACAGGGTTTTAATGTGTGAAATATCGAAAGTATTGTTGTATTTGTTGTTGTTTTTATTATTGGTGGTAGCAGCAGGAGCACTAGTAGTAATAGTCTTAGTAGTTGTAGTAGTAGCAACAGTAGTAGTAGTGTTTATGTGCCTCAATTTCAGACTCTGAAGTTATGGAAGCTTTCCAACACTGATTAGTCTGGGAAGGTTGAATAGACAAACATAATAATTGATCGTTTTCTATGAAATATTTCTACTCCACTTTAGTCCAGCTTTGTTTGTTTCCTGTGATTTCAAATATACCTCATTAGCTGAAAAGATTGAAAAGTTATGTGTGTTGGGGAAATTTGGGGTTTTGCAGAGGTGCACCATGATATAATGGAAAGAAAAGATCTTATGTTGACAGTGTGGCCTTGGAAAGGGTACTTAACTTCTCTTTCCTTGCCTGTAAATTGGTTACAGCATTGGCCCAGTCTTTCTCACATAATTCTTAGTCCTCATGTGTACTAGAATCACTTGGAGAGTCCTTACAAAATAGAGGTGTCTATCCTCTAACCTAGTTTGAAGGAGATCCTGAATCTCCCTCTCTCTCTCCCTTTAATCTCAGGTATTGTGAGCACAAAATTGAATAATATTGTTAAGAGCCCTGAAACGGGCTATTAAGTGAGCATTTCCAAAGGGAAAACATGGGTGATATTTTTTTCCATAGGATTTTTCTTACTAGTAATAGCAGTGTCTTCATTGATTGCTCTGCTCTGCCTCCTACCAGGAGAAGTCAAGAGAGACAGAACATGCCTAGATGATTCTACTCAGTTAAGAGTCATGCTCCCAGATTCTAGACCTATCGTAGTCATGGCACCAAAGATGACTAGCTTGTACCTGTGGTTTCCCAAAGGACCCTGCAAGGCTCAGAACTACCAGCCCAGCCTCATCTGACCTCATATCTGTATCAGAGGTCAAAAGCTGCTCCTCTTTGTGCAGAGATGAAGCCAATATCCATGAAAACTTCACTAGTTACCTATCAATCTCCAAACATTCCCTAAAATTATTCCTTTATGGTTGGTAAATTTAGGGTCCTTGAACTATGTTCAAATGTGTGACTTGGTTGGTGCTATAAAACTGATTGACACTTTCTTTTTTTAACTATCTAAGATAACAGGGCAAGAATATCATGGGATTTCATTTTATTATTCAATGTCAACCCTATAAATATTCATAGAAAAGTGTCTGGGAGAGATTAAACTTCTGATAAGTATTCAACAGGACAGAGAATAAAGATTAACCTTTTGTATAAAAGATTAACCTTTTGTATATGATAAAAAATTAATATAAAATATAAAACTAGTACCAGAGACATTTGGCAGAAGAGGTATAGGCTGGATTTGTATTTTAAAGTGACTATGCAAGTTCTAATCTTCTATCAAGGGGAACAAAAATTTGACCATCAAAAAATGTCACTTCTTAAGGTGATAGAAGAGAGAATCTGTAAGTAATAAGGGGCAAAGACCCTTACTAGACTAGATTCTTTGGAGACTAATGATAATTTGAAAAAAAGAAAGCTATGTCTAATTTATATTATATAATGATTTTTAATTTTTATATAAGACTACATAAGTATAGATAGCTTTCTGGTTTCTAGATTATAACATTATTATTATTATTATTATTATTATTTTAAGATTTTATTTATTTATTTGACAGAGAGATTGATCACAGGTAGGCAGAGAGGCAGGCAGAGAGAAAGAGGGGGAAGCAAGCTCCCCGCTAAGCAGAGAGCCCGATGTGGGGCTCGATCCCAGGACCCTGAGATCATGACCTGAGCCAAAGGCAGAGGCTTTAACTCACTGTGCCACCCAGGCTCTCCTATAACTTATTATTTTTTGCCTACTTAAAGAATTTGCTGATGATAAGACATTGAACTTGGTATACAGATTGAACTCTTTAATTTTTAACAGTTTTCTCTAGATTTATTCATGATTCCTTCTTTCAACTCTAGTTGTGGAAACAAACAAAAACAGACCAAAATCTCTGTCTTCTTAGAACTTAGTTTTTAGTAGAGAGAAAAGCAATAACCACAGAGACAGAAAACCAGAGAGATGGTTTTATTAATTTGTAGTGCTTCAGGTGGTATTAGGGCTACTGTGAAAAAAATAAGGCAGGGAAGGAGTGGTTGGTGTTCTGGACAGGATTGGTTTCATTAAAACAAAAAAATCAGAGAATGTCTCACTGCTCAGTGGATATTTTTGCAGGGACCTAGAGAGATAAGAGAAAGAGAGAGAGAGAGAGAGAGAGAGAGAGAGAGAGAGAGAGAGAGAGAGAGAGAACCATGAAGGCGTCTGGAACAAATTTGGAGGAGAAAAGTCTCCTAAAATGGGAAGAATAAATTCTGAGGCATATAAGAAAAATAGCGTATTGATTTGGGATGGCCATGGGAGAATGGGGGATGTGGAGGTAAGGAGGTTACTTTTAAACCATTGCAGGGACTTTGTCGATTACTCTGAAAGAAAGGGTGGGGCTTAAGTTGAGAAATAACATAATCCAGGTTTTTCATAGGCTGGTTCTGGTATCTGTGTTTAAAATAGATTATAGTAACATTGAACTGGATATATGCAAATCTGTTAGAGGCTACTGTAATGATGTAGGGAAGATACACTGTGGGTTTGGACCAGAGTGGTAGCAGTAGAACAGATGAGAATTAATTAGCTGACAAGATTTTCTGATAGATCTGATGTGGGGTGAGGAGAGAAAAGAAGAAATGATCACTCCACAGGTTTTTGTATCTGAACAATTAGAAAGGTGACATAGCCATTGTTAAGATCTGGAAGGCTGTGGGCACAGAACATTTGGGGGACCTTATCAGGTGTTTGGATTTGGATATGCTAAGTTTGTGATGGGCTATCCAACATTAAAATTCAAATGGATATATCATGTGTTCCCCCAAAAGGATATGTTGAAGTCTTAACTCCCCACACTTCTGAATGTGACCTTTTTTCAGAAATAGGGTCTTTACAGATGCAATTAGTTAAGATGAAACAATAGTGGCATATGGTGGGTTCCTAATTCAATATGACTGGGGTCCTTATAATAAGATAACCATGTGAAGACAGAAACGTACAGAAAGAACACTATGTAATGATGAAGGCAGAGTCTGGAGTTTTGTACAGGCAAGCCAAGGAATGACAAATATTACTAAGAAAGCACCAGAAGCTGGCAAAAGGCAAGAAAGGATTTCCCCTAAAGGTTTCAGAGGGACCCTGGCCCAGCCAACAACACCTCGATTGTGGATTTATAGCATTCACAGCTATGAGATAATACATTTCTATTGTTTTATGCCATATGGTTTGTGGTACTTTGTCCCTAGGAAGCACCTACAGAGAATAAGGTCAGTACTGAGAGTATGCCGCTGGATTCACTAGGTGGGGTTACTGGTGAACTAGACAGGAGCAGTTTCCAGAGAGGAGAAGGTTTAAAATCCTGATTGGAGTACGTTCAAGACAAGAGAGAAGATGGAATAAATTGGGAGCAGTCAGTATAGGTAAAATTTTTAAGCAGGATTTCTGTAAAGGAGGAAGCAAAGAAATGAGTTCATAGAGAAAGGAAGATACGAGGTCAAAGGAAGTGTTTTCCTCTTTCCTTCCCCTTTGATATCCTCCCCTCTTCCGTACCTTTCTCTTCACTTCCTCTTTTATTTTCTCAATTTTTGGATGAAAATATTATATGATTGATTGATGATGGAAGTAATTCACTAGAGAAGAGGAAATTGATTTGGGAGGAGGGACAGACAGCAATCCTGGGAAGAACATCCCTTCGAGGCAGAGTGGGATCTAGTGCACAAAAGGAGGGTGACTTATACAGGACAGAGACAGAAAGAAGACAGTCTGTGACTATATATGTAAAGTAGAAAATATATGTGTAGAGAGTTTATGGAAGATATTTTCCAATCACTTCTATTTTTCTATGAAAAGAGAAGCAAGATTACCTGCAAAGAGGAAAGATAGTAGTAGAGTTGTTACATAATTAAGGAGAGATGAAAGTTAGGACATGGCCATCTAGGAGAGTGGGAAAATTCCAGGCAGAGGTAGTAGGATTATAGGAAATGCTTTTGAAGTTGGTGGTCATGAGTTCAGAGAGACCAGTCAGGAAATTTTGTTTTGTTAATGTAAGAAATGTGTTTTAATTAATTGATTAATTAGTATTGTTCTTTGAATTGTAGTTAAATAATGAATGATTTTTTAACATCTATTCCCAACTTACTGACGTTCATAGGCTTTCATGTGCAAATGTAAGGGTCACTTGTGGTTAGATTCTCATTCATTTCATGATGTGTATGGATGTTGGGCAATGCACCACTTTTTGAACTAGACTTTTTTTTATTTTATTTTATTTTATTTTATTTATTTGACAGAGAGAAACACAGCCAGAGAGGGAACACAAGCAGGGGGAGCGAGAGAGGGAGAAGCAGGCCTCCCGCCGAGCAGGGAGCCCGATGTGGGGCTCGATCCCGGGTCTCCGGGATCATGACCTGAGCCGAAGGCAGTCGCCCAACCAACTGAGCCACCCAGGCGCCCCTGAACTAGACTTTGAAGCTGTATGATTTTTACAAACTGATTTCTGGACTGAATTGTAAATCTGCCAGATGTTGATCCAACTATTTAACATTTTCACTAAGAAATAATGTTGATGACTTAAATTCCTTACCTTTCTGCTCTTGCCATCTCTCTGGAAACATTCACGCTGTTGGCAGCCTCTCAACAATTTTATGTTAATCTCTTCAGTGATAAAGACTGCATTAACAACCTTTAGGCTAATAGAAGTTAGCGCTCTAGCAATGGTGGCCAAGGTATACATACGTTTTCTTTTGGTGCATTTATCTAAACCCTGGAGACAAAGTGGTATGTTTTAATTATTATTATTCCTGAAAGCTTACTTTTTCTGGTTCTACAAAGTTATTTTTGACCAATGAAGTGCTTTAACACAATTAAAAATAAAAGTGGCATTGCAGTCTTAATTTGGGAGAATTGAAATTCCTGACATGCATGGTCTATTAGGACTGGTCCAGTTGTTCAGTATAAAAAATATGTATATGCACTGATTCAGATGGTTCTTAAAAAATAATTATAGCCAACATTTATTCAGTATTTACTATGTACAAAGTACTGTATGGAACATTTAACACACTAAATTTTAACAAAAACTTAATAGGGACTTATGAATCATTCAACAAATATTGGTTGTACCAAGCCTTGGAAATAATGCTGAATAAAAGATACAAAAATCCCTGATCCCACTGAGTTTACATTTTAATGGGCAAGAGGCAATAAAAAAATAAATAATATTAGATAGTAAGAAATGTTTTGGAAAAAATAAAGCAGGTAATGAGGATATAGAATAATGGAAACAGAGATCAATTTTTGATGAGGAACTCAAAGAGACTTTATTGACATTTGAGCAAAAATCCGAAAGGACAAAAAGTTGCTACATGTTGTCAATTGAGGAAAAGCATCCTGGGGTAGAGAACAGCCAAGTACAAAGGCTCAAGAGGGAAAAACGTACCAGGTATCTTGAATCAATAGCCAAGGTATTTGGAGTACAGTAAACAAAAGGAAGATAAGAAAAAGATTAGGGCAAATAGAGGAGGTGGTATGATTTGATCTTTGACCTACAAAGTCTTGTAGGTCATTGTAATGATCTGAGTTTTTGCTCTTAAAGAAACAAGATATGGGAGGTATTGACTGTAGGAGTGACTTGATTCAACTTTAATTTTAAAAAGATTACTCTGGAAGGTGAGACTAGACTGCTGAGGAACAGGTGAGGAGGCAGAAAGGCCAAGGTTGAGGCTGTGTTAATGATGTGATGAGAGAGGCATTAATCCAAGGTGGGAGCAGCAAGAAGAGCTAGTAAGAAGTAGTATGATGTTAGATACATTTTGAAAGGAGAACTGTCAGGATTTTTGGTTTATTGGGTGAAGAGTATAAAAGACAGAGATAAGGCTGACTATCAAGTTTTGGACCTGAGCAACTGGAGAGATAGGAGTTGCCATTAACTGAAATGAGGAAAACTTAGGAGGAGCCTATTTGTCAGGGAAAACCATGAAAATTGGTTTTGAACAAGATGAGTTTAAATTCCTATTAGACAGCCAAGTAGAAATGTCCAGTAGTCAGTTGGACATCTAAATCTGCAGTGAACTGTGGGTATAAATTTGGAAGTTTTATTTAAAGCTGTCTTATTGGTTATTATAAAGTTAATGAGAATAGATAGACAAAAGTTTAGATCCAATAACCAAGTCCTGCAGTAATCCAGTGTTGGGTAGATGGATGAAAGGAGTACATAAATGAGACTGGGGAGAAGCCAACAAATCACAAAACCAATTAAAGAGAGAATCTAGATTTGAACCCAAGTCTGTGGGATCCCTCCAATTCCTTTGGCCTTAGTCAGTGTCGTACATGGCCACATTTTGTTATTATAATTATTAATCTGTATTATTTCAAAAACCTAATCCACTTCTCGAAAGAAAATGCTAATCAATACCCAAGGTACCTGACTGAATTGCTCCTCAAAAAACCACTAAAACATGAGAAGAAAAGTAATGGACAGTAAAAGGTTTATTTTGTATGTCAAGCATTATGCCTGGTCCATTATAGATAACATCTCATTTAATCCTCATTTTAAGTTACTATGTTTCCCATTTTGCAGAAGGGTTTGAGGTCAGAAGAGTTTAACTATTTTCTCAAGTTTATTCAATTCCTAAGTGGCAAAGTTGGGATTTCTACCTAATTCTATTTTCTACTATTTTGCATTTCACCATCTATACCATCCTGACTCCAAATAAGAGAAAATTATTGCTGCAGCAACCAACATTGAAAAACATAATAGAAAAGATAACTGCTGCATAGAAGTAAGCATACTCTTCCTGTGACTATTTCTTGTATCAACTTAAAATAAAGTCAGTGTCATAAAGCTAGATTATAGTTCACATCACAAATAAAACATGGTTGAATTCTAAATTTAGAATAAATTTTGTATGCATTCACATTCTCACCCATTTCTGAGAGGACAAGTTGGTCCTTGATCTCTGCAAGGCTCAGTCCCCAAATCTGGTCTCATTATCACACCTCTAAGAATGATAGCCCTTTGAAGTTTGTCCCTAAGGAATTATTGAGGCCCCAACCACTTCTAGGATTTAGATTAGAAGTTTGGAGCATATCACAAGATAACCTATCCCCAACTGCCCCATGAATCACGATATATTTGGTTAAAAGAATATCAAGCAATATTTTGAGGGTCTCAAAGAGCCACACTGGCCCCCTGAAGCATACACGTGAACAGAGGAAGAGCTTCTCCACACCTTTAGCCAATGCTGAGTCACCAGTTGTGTGAGATAGTGGGCAGGGGAGATCCTGGAACCCAAGTGGGTAGGCTATTTCTCTGGTGTCTCTTGGAACCAAGAATATTGCCATAATAATATTTTTATCCCTAGAAGTACTCTATTTTTGTTAAATCTCCAAGTCTACATGCATCTTTTAAGAGATCTTATTTATTTATTTGTTTGTTTGTTTGTTTGTTTGAGAGAGAGAGAGAGACAGCAAGCATAAGCAGCAGCGGGAGCTGCAGGCAGAGGGAGAGGAAGGAGCAGATTCCCCACTGAGTACAGAGTCAGATTCGGGGCTGAACCCAGGACCCTGAGATTATGACCAGAGCCAAAGGCAGATGCTTAACCAATTAAGCCACCCAGATGCCCCTACATGCATGTAAATATACTTTGAACGTGAACATTTGGTAAGTTTTCTTAAGTCTTTTCTAATAAGAACCAGTTAGAAAATATAATGGAGGGGCGCGTGGGTGGCTCAGTTGGTTTAGTGACTGCCTTCGGCTCAGGTCATGATCCTGGAGACCCTGGATGGAGTCCCACATCGGGCTCCCTACTCAGCAGGAAGCCTGCTTCTCACTCCCCCTGCTTCTTTTCCCTCTCTGGCCGTGTTCCCTCTCTGGCTGTGCTTCTCTCTGTCAAATAAATAAAATTTAAAAAAATATATATATATATATATAATGGAAACAAAGATTTGTCACTAAGTTGATAAAACTTTAGCTCTTTCCAGAAATCTTCATGCAGTTCTCTCCCTCCCTCACTTCCTATACATCTCTGCTCAAAGTCATATCTTTGGAGAAACCTCTTCTGTCTCTATTTAAATAGTCTCTATCCTAGTCAGTTCTTACCTCATTATCTTACTTCACTTCTTCTTCAAGCATTATATATGTACTTGAATTAAACTATACATTCAAGTACATCCTTAATTATTATAAATAATAAATATAACTTCTCCAAAGTCTAGGATTTTTTTTTTTTCTTTTTCAGTGGTATAGCTTCAGTTCCTAGAGGAGTTTTGGTTACATTGTAGGTATTCAATAGGTATTTGTTCATGTTGGATATGTTGGATAAATGAAAAAAGAAATGGCAAGGAAAGAGAAGGAAAGGAAAGAATCAAGGAAGGAAGGAATGAAAGGAAGGAAGGAAAAAATGCAGAGAAAAGACGGAAAAAACAAAGAGCAAAGAAAATAAAGGCAGAAATGGTGAGGGTGCAGATATTTAGGCATCCTCCATTAGCTATGCCTATTCCTTTCTCAGATTTTTACCAATTTTGAGTTGATGTGTTGACTCTCAAATATTGGCTCTTGAGTGCAGCCCCACTGACTGGATTTGTCAAAAAGATACTATGACCCAGAAAGTCACCCTTTTCTCATACACTTTCAGAATAATCCCCCCTCCCTGAGTTGCTCAGAGGTTAGAAAAGATACTTTATTCTCCCATATCCTTTAGTTGCATATTCTTAATTATCAGACTGCTTAAAATGCTAATTAATTAATTACTTTTCTAATTGCTTATCAAAAATACTATCTTACAGAAACAGAATTTTAGAGTTGATGGGATTTTAGTGATTCTCCAATCTAGCCCCTGATTTTACAAAAGAACAAATGAAGGCCAAGATGGAGAGAGGGAGGGAGAAACAGAGAATGAGAGAGGATTGTTTGTTAATCACACGCTGACAAGTGATAAAAACAGTACTCCAACCTAGGTCTTCCAACAAGTTACCCAGAGCAAGGTGAAAGTTGTAAAAACAAAATGAAACAAAACCAGTAATGCATCTCTCCATATTCATCAGGCAGATAATGTAAATTGGAAGGGTTACACATCTCCGTGATGAATATATGCATCTCCGTCTTTGTTTTATATTAGAGCTACTTACTGCCAAAATTTCTGATTGGATTTGCTTCCAACAATTGGCAGAAAAAGAAGGATAGGGACTGAAATGTAAATATTTCAACTATGATGTTGCTATGGGCAATTTCCCTCCCCAAATTGTTAATGACCGGGGTCTAATTGCATGACTGTCTCTATGATACACTAGCTTTGTAATGATTTGAAGGAATAGAAAATAAAACAATCTGATTTCTAGATAGCACATTTGTGGAGATATTTTTAAACATCATTGGGTGGCTAGGGTTGCCATTTGTTACTGATAAATGGTTGGGAGTCTCTATTCAATTAATAAAATGAAATTCGTAAGGAAACAGGCATGGGGTGGTTCATAAAGACCAAAATATGCATGTTTATTCCTCAAGAATACAGGGCCAGATTTGAGAGAAATTGCAAAGGTTTATTGCTGTTGGAGAAGGAGATAGATAAAGGACAGAGATTCCTGAAATAATTTGAGGGATCTGTCATATCTGCTTCAAAATATGGTCATCTTTGTAAGATTCACTGTGTGTATTAGTGGCTGCCTATTTTGTCCCTGGGTCATGATGGATTAGCATTGTGGCTGTATCTAATTGTGGCATTCTAATAACCCAAACAAACAGATAAACAATGCTATCACACTGAAGAAAAGGAGAAAACAACACAGTAGAGTTGCTATTATGATTAGAAAAAAGATTTATTAGGAAAGTTTCCTTAAGGCAGGACAGGATCAAAATTCACCATTTGCTATCTATAACGTGTAGAGAATATTAGACTTTTCAATGAAGCTGGCAGCCTAATCAAGGCTAAAAAATGTCAAATAAAACATTTCATGGACCCTCTCTTGGCATTAGGTCCAGGCATAGACCATTGTACTTCTTAGCATGCATCTCCCTTATACTTTCTCTGAAGAGAGAGAAAAGAAAATCTTCTTATTAAAACTGGCGCTGCACCAGAAACACTGACCTCGTCTCAAAGAAGAGCTTCAAAGTCTCTTGTTTGAGTTTTTTGCCTAAGTGTGCGAGGGCGTAAAGTGCAGGAGATATGTGGATTATTTTTTGCAGGCTTCAAAAAGGATATTTTGGCCAGGATACAGTTTTGGAATTGTTTGTGGAATATTTTGCTTGCTTTTGGGAAAAGGATACATTGCAAGCTAAGCTCCCTCTTCTACCTCCACCCTCTGTCCTCTCTGCCTCTCTCCTTCCCTCTCTCCCTTCCTTCTTCAGTCCCTTCTCCCTCTCTTTTCCTCTCTCTCATCCGAATTATTAGAGCTCCTGCAGCAATTAAAGTCCTGATCTAGCAGACTTGACACAACATTATTCCTTATCTATTATATCCCAAACCGTCCTAACCGTGACCCACATGCTTTATGTGTTGGCCAAATGTTCTTAACTCTGAGGAGAAAATTAAAAAGTGAATGTGTGTTGTGGGTTAATAAGATGCCCACTAGAGGCATTCAGAGCGTCAGACTTCATCTAGGCCAGCCTGTCTTGTCTGCCTCAGTTGGAATGCCCTCCCAAACACCCCTTGCCTTGGGGCAAACTCCTCAGTTGCTGAAATTTCACTTGTGAAGCTGCTCCTTCGACTTCACCCTTATGTCTCCTATGGAAATCTTCACTCTTCCCAGCTAAAATCTACCTCCTTGCAGCTTCTGCCTATTAGTTTTAGTTCTGCTCCCCAGAGCTAGTTAACATTAAAGTCTAATACCTTTTCCATATGGCAACTCAAATTATTGAAGCAATAGTTATTTGTTGCTGCCTATCTTATTTAGGCAAAATATCCTCAATTAGCAAACTCTTCCTCATATTTCAGAGCTTCTAAACCTTCACCGTCCTGCTCACATTCCTCTGGGCATGGCTGGATGTGACTCGTATTCACTGTTCCCAAACTCTGCCACTCGTAGCTGCTTGACCTTGGAAAAATTAACTTCTTGGTGCCTTTGTTTCCTCATCAAAACCATAAAAATAAAAAAGTACTGGCCACTTGTATACAATGATCATGTAAAATGACTAAAACAAAAAATATCAATAAATCCTCAATAAATGTTTACTATTACTGCTACTGCTGCTACTAATACTACTGCTATTACTACTATTACTACTAGTAGTGGTCCTATTATTACCACTGCTGCTGCTGCTATTACTACTACTAGTATTGCCATCAGTGCTTCTAGTATTATTACTACTACCACTGCTACTACTATTACTACTAGAAGAGGTGCCATTGCTGTGCTGCTGTTGCCACTATTACTACAACTACTACTGCCTCTGCTGCAGCTGCTACTACTACTAGTACTGCTATTACTACTAGTAGCAGTACTATTACTACTGCTTTTCTGTGAATCCCAACATTCTACTGGATGGAATTGAGCCTAAAGTTAGTTAATTGTCCAATTTTTATGTACTTTCTGCCATCTGTATATCACTACTCCTTAAACTGTATGCTTATCTTTCTAACTCAGGAGTATGGGGGCTTCAGTATTCCTTGGCATTCCTCTATATTTCCCAATATCTCCCTCAGATTCTCTGCAGTTGTTCTTTCAGACCTATTCCATCCCTTCAAACCTTGGATTCTACCATTCCTTCCTCACTGTCAGACATCTCCTTCAGTGAGAAAACTGGAGCCATTAGACAAGACTTTCTTCTTATCCCATCCCCAAACCTCCAGCCATGTTGTGTCCATGTTCATGGGTTGTTTTTTTTTTTTTTCCATTCTGTCTTATTCTGAATTATTTTCTCCTCACATAGCAAACCCCAGGTTAATCCCTCTGTTTCAAGTACCTAGCTAGACTTTTGTTATTATTATTTCTCTCTCCTTTATTTCCCTGTTTCTCGAGTCTAGATTCCCTTCATCAGAGCTAAAGTGTTCACATTTTTTTCTTAAAAATTTGTTAAGATTTACCTACTGTCATGCATATATGCTGTGTTTCAAAAAAGAAATGGGAAAAAAAATCTTTCTAATCAACCTTGTGTATATCTTTAAAGATGTAGCTGTACTTGTTCATACTCTTTACTTCCCATCTACTCCTTAATCGACTATAATCAGAAATTTGCCCTACCTTCAGTTAAAACTGGTGCAACATTTGATCGGCTATCATTCAATCACTCCTTCTACGAGAACTCTATTCTCTTGGTACCCATTGTGCCACACACTTATGGTTTTCCATCTACCTCTCCAGCTGTTTCCTATTCATATGTTTCGTGGATGTTTGCTGCCAGTTTTAGTATTCTTTTAAATTTTGTCCTAGACTCTCTTCTCCCAAAGTGAAGTCTATACACCGTCCCATGGCAAACCTGTTTATTCCTGGCTTAAAAACCTAGCTGTCTGCAAACCGATCTCAAATACGTGTCTCCCATCTGGTTTGTTTGTTTGTTTTCTTTTTGTTCTTCCAGAAGGAATCAAAAGTCAGCACATCCACAGGAGAACTTGTCACGTCCCTGTCTACTCTTACTGCCAAGCTTGCGATTTTTCCCCCTGGTTACCTCTCAGCGGATGGCATCTATGTGTGTCTGGTTTTCCAAATAAAATGTCTGGGGATCGTCTTTGCCTTTCTCTGATCAATTGTCCAGGCAGAATAATTCTTATCATGTATAAATCTTAAATTATCAGTGCACTGCAGAACACTTCTCAGTGGCTCCTTATTACACCTAGGATGAATTTAGGATGAGAGTCACTTGTCTCCAAGAGTCACTAGGTAGCGTTAGCATGTTCAACACTTTTTGAAGATCCTGATGCAATATATAGTGCTATCTTGGGCAAATTTTTTCCCTATGTTGGCATATGAGTTATTAAGGTCTAAACTTTTATAGAACTCCATGACATTAATTCTTTCTTTCTGATGTGTGTCTTACCCTCTTCTGTCAGCTGCTCATTCACCACGACAGACCAGAAAGATTTCCCACCGAGCTTTTGAAGACTATGTGGGCAGCTCAGGGGTCCTAACCCCAGATCAATGGAATCAAAATCCTTGGGGGATGGGACCCAGGCAGAAATTTTTTACAAAAGCTCTTCTGCTGATTCTAATGAGCTACCAAGGTATAAAAACCACTGGTTAAGAATTTCTAGGATAGGGGAGGATGCATAAAAGCAGACTCAATGGGATGGAAATATGGGATTAGGAGACAAAGAAAAATCACATCAAAGGTAAAATTTCTTTTAACATTTGCAGCATTAGCTGCCCCAATTTTTATGTCATACTTAAATCTTTAGAACTGGGCAGAAAGGGTGCACTGTAGTTCTGTAAGCCCTATGACATTAGTTTATGCATTTACCATTTCTCTAGCCCATTCACATTTGCCACTGTTTTTTGTGTTTTTTGTTGTTGTTTGTTTTGTTGTTGTTGTTGTTTTTTACCACTGGTTTTTAAACAGCAAACCCCCTTTCTTTTAATCTTTTAACTTATATAGAGTTCTTTTTAAAGCTGTATATCTCAGCTACTCTTCAAAATTTTTCCAGTGTTATCTATAAGTTGAAGCCTTTTAGTTTCCCTTCCCTCAAGCTCAGTTAACAACCCCATCCTGCCCGTTCACAAAGCACTTTAAGCAATTACCTGTTTGTACTTACTTTCCTGCATTTTGGTTTGTGTTTGTTTGTTTGCATATCAGTTTCTCACTCTGGACTGTGATATCCTTGAAAGCAGAAAGTGCCTGGGGCATAACAAATGTACAATAAATGTTTCTGGACTGAATGATCAGATGAACAGATGATCTATACTTTGATTCTTCTGGCTTATAGTAGATGCAATTTTACATATTTATTTTTGGTTTTATAAGCTCCATTCATTATTTTTGCCAAAATCTGAGTTGAGCGTATCTTATGTGGGAGGCCTTGTACCTGGCACTTATTTCTGTCTGTTTTGTCCATTTTATATACATAAATTTCTTATGGAGTTTGAGGTGTATCCATGTCATTTTTATTTTATCCATATTATTTTGTATTATGTTTTCCTGCTTATGATCACAGCATTTTTTTGAAAGCCTTCATACTTACTCTCTCAGATTGTCATCTTTTATAGAAATTGAGGCCATGTAGTTATGCCTGCCTTTTTCTGAACTTTTTGGAATCTACCATTTCCATATTTCTGGCTAATACAAACTCTAAAGTAACAAGGTAACTTTGTTCAGGCACAAATTCTTTGTGATTAGAAAATCACTTCTCTTGTTACTGCCTTTCCATCTGAGCGAGACTTTTCAAGAATACTTTATGTCATTGCGAATCTAGTGATTGGAGCTCAGGTCACTGCTTTGTACTGCCCTGTGTTCTAGTTACACAGTCCTGATCGGGAAAGACACATTCCTTCCTTCCTTTTTTACCTGGAAATTTAGAATACACTCAATAAAATCACTTGCTTTCCACTCTCCTTTTACCTTTAAAAGTATATGGATATAAACCAATTGTGTGACTCTCCATTTTTCCTTCCCACTTACGCAAGATGAATGAATTCTAAAGATCTGCTGTACAGCATAGTGTTTATAGTCGGTAACACTGTGTTGTCTACTTAAAAATTTGTGAAGAGGGTAGATTACATTTTAAATGTCCTTTCCATGCACACACACATAGAAGGCACACGAGGAAACTTTGGAGGTGATGAATATGTCTATCACCTTGATTGTGGTGATGGTTTCATGAGTGTATGCATATGTCCAAACTCACCAAATTATATACATTAAATATTTTCAGTTTGGCATAT